>OZ026848.1:26565911-26753201 GCA_964023205.1 Lutraria lutraria | reverse complement strand
GTTAGATGATAAGCATTTGCAGATATTTATAATATTAATTTGCGGTTTAGATAAGAACTGGAAGCTTTAAATACTGACAAGTTGCGTTGATGAAGAACATGTTTTATGAAGGGCGCTGATAACGAGAGTTGTGTTTTCAAGTCAGGGGGCTATGGGGATACAATCTTAACTTAGCTCCACCAATTTAGTTAGCCCCCAATCTGAAATTGCTTTCTACGGTCCTGTATCCTAGTATAATACTTAAATGCACATTACTGCATTATTTCCTTGACCTGGAATCATATACAGTTTGACTCAATTCTAACAACACAAACTTGTTTTTACTTTAAATGAGGAAGTTCTGTCCGTGCGTAATGTACGACGTGTATTTTAAAATATTACAAATAAATTTTAATTAAATACAAAACAATATCTTCTTAAGTTAATAAGCTACAACTCTTATAGGGTCGATTTGAATGACTAAGCTTTTTACTGGGAATTCTAATCATAGAAATTCATCACGAACTAATCGGAATACCACGGTCATTTCCCTACAATTATGATTCGTTGAAAAAAAACGAAGAGGAGATTTATTGTCGCTCGCTATTCACGCAGTACACATAACGCTGTGCCCAACCCTGTCGTTTAAACAACACCGATTATCTTCCTTTTTGTAGATGATATTATTTTTGTTATGAACACACGTTTAGTACAGTCAGCCCTGTAAACAAAGACCAACCTTTGGAAAGACAAAACGTGACCTTTATTGACAGATGGCCTGTAATCGGAGGTCAATAATTATGTTCTAAAAATCGATGTCGGTTTTTAAAAGAATGACATTTAATTACAGGGTGGTTTTTAATTGACGGTGATCGCTAGCACAGGTTTGATTATATACAGATAATAATATTATTATAATGAAGAGTTCCCCTACTTTAGTATAAGTATAGCGTTCAGGTTGAGTCTCTCACAAACCGGAAGTTAGAATCAGTTGATAATTGGTATAGCTATGTCATTTACGGCTAAAACAATAACACAAAGTTGGAGTGTTACTATGTACTTGATATGCATCTTTGTATTGGTTAGATCCGTCATCGGAAACGTCCGAATGTCATTATTGTTAAATTATATACAGTTCGATCATGACCACGTGGTCCGTATGTAATTGCTACGCATGTGAATGTATGTAAATCTCGTGATGTATTTCTAGTAAATAATTACTTCAAATCAATCGAATTGAATCGTATTCCCTATATTTTAATAGGTAAAAAAGTGAATTAACATTTGAGAAGGATTATACAAAGAAATATTACATGATGACAGAACCTTTAATTATTTATTAATGTATTTTAACCATGTTTTTTTTTTATCTGAATAAGACTGAAAAAAATCTGAACGAATGAACACTCAGTCAACTAATCGAGTCCCATCGTGTCGGCGAAACAAACACTTATATAAGTCCAATATAGCTGTGTAATGTGTATACATGTATATCTTAAAAGGGAAACCATATATATACATGTATATATAATAAAACAGATTAGATCACGTAAGCAAGCTGTAATCACAAGGAAGTTATCCGAACTTTATCAAAACTTATTTAGAAAAAAGCAAAATATATTGTAAAAATCTCAGCGGGATTATTATTAAGTACTGTCATAAATTAAAAAAATGTTCACAAGGTTAGATAAGTGTATGATAGTTTGAAGTTAGTTTAAGCTCCGATAATATTTCAGATAATATTTATAAAGACAATGCCGAGTTACGTACAAACTAAACGTATTGATAGCTTTGTTGTCTTAATAACAACTAGACGTAGAAGTTAATACATGGTCGAATCAATAAAATGAATGAATGCAAATAGGTATTGAGAATGATGGTTTCATGTATAAGACCTTTACTCCATCATTAATTAATGATTGTATATACAGTGTAACACAATAGTATGATAAAACATAATTCAACAGCATACTTGTATCTTAAAACAAATCTACACAGAGAAAGGTCAGGTAATTAACTTCTGCATCTAATACCGTTCACATTCTTGTTTAATTATTGTTGTTTTACTACTGAAGGTTAACGTCCCAGCAACAACTGGGGTCACTTGGCGACTTTTCCGGCCTTGACAGAGGAGGGAGATCCGAGGTGCACACCTGAGTAGAACCACCGACCTTCTGTAAGTTAGCTGAACAGCTTCCTGTCATGTGAACTATCCAATGCCTGGAGTTCTCACTCACAGAGGCGAGAGCATATTGATCATTAACCAAGAAGCCGTAACAACTGGAACATGGAGGCTCTACGTAAGTTGATACATGTAATTCAAAATATTTAGCTCAAAGTTAATTAGAAAAACACTGAATTCTAACGAACGCAAGGATGTCCTGACCCGCTCTAGAATTTGGTATAACCAAATTAATGTTTCATACAGAGGGAGCCCCTCCCCATCACAAAAAGCTACATAAATAATCATACATGTATTTCATATGCTATTATGTATACATTTCTTACTGATATCAATGAATGAAAAATGTATGAATATCAAAGTCAGAACGTCGTATATCAGTATTTAACATATATGAGTTCTACTGTGAGTGTACGTACGTCATTGTACGGGGATGATCTAGTGGTAACACACTAAACTACAGAACGAAAGGTCGTGGGTTCGAATCTAGAGTCCGCTTTCCAAATTTTCCAGAGACGCCTATTCAGTGTCCCAACCCAACTACCGAGCCAAGTACTGTGTCAAGAAAATCACAAGAAAAGGGCGTGGCGTGTATCTGGATACCAATGCCCGGTTCCCCTGTATCTTAACCTGTCCCCTTCTCTTGGGCAGCCCCGAAATAACCATAGCTGTCGAATGGGCCATTATACAACATATCAATAGATAAATAATACGTCATTGTTCGACTGTTCTGTATGTTTTGGGCCTGTAATGTATATCTGTGTTTGTGATATATCAGAATTCTTGTATATACATTTTATATACATTTGTGTTTATATAAAATTTATACAATGTACTCGTATATATACGACCAAAGTAATCAATTTATAGATCTACCATGCATGGTTTTCATAAAAAAATAAACAATTCACTTGAAATAGATAAACGATGAAGATCTTAGATTACATGTGTACACAAAACCTTCACTGTGAATTAAGGAGAATATTTATTTTAGGCATTTGTACTTTTCTTACACCGTGCCCTTGATAATTAAATGAATTCGTAAATAAATGAATAAAATTATAAACAATAAGTCTGTCTTATCTCTTGTACCACATAGGACAACTGTACCAGTCTTATTTTCAAGATAGCCTCATTTTCAAGATGGTCTTATTTTCAAGATAGTCTTATTTTTAAGATAGTCTTATTTTCAAGATGGCCTTATTTTCAAGATGGCCTTATTTTCAAGATACATGTAGTCTTATTTTAAAGATAGTCTTATTTTTATTTTTACTTTCTATTTAAGTTGATTTAGTATAAAAAATAGTTTCAAGGTTGTAACAATGATGGAACAATAAAAGTAGTCTAGCTGCTGTTAGCTTAAAACAAAGCAGTTTAACATGGTGAGTGTACTAGTTTTGTTTGATTTCCTGTAAGACCTCCAACAATTTAACATACACTATCCACCAGCATGAACGTGTACCACTTTCAAACACTTCCGTGGGCCGCGCCCGTGGTCTAGTGAATGCGCTGGACTTGTAACCCGGCGATCTGGGTTCGTTACCCTTCCATTACCCGTTCTTCGTGAAAGGGTAAGCTAGTACTGGTTATAATATCGTGCAGGAAATCTTGTTAGGTGAATCTGTCGCCGTATATAAAGAGCTGAAAAAATGGTAGAAAAACGACGTTAAACCCAAATAAATAAATACATAAATAAATACATAAATACATAAATACATAAATACATAAATACATAAATACATAAATAAATACATAAATACATAAATACATAAATACATAAATACATAAATAAATACATACATAAATACATAATTAAGTAAATAAATAAATAAATAAATAAATAAATAAATAAGTAAACAAACAAACAAACAAACAAACAAACAAACAAACAAACAAACAAACAAACAAACAAACAAACAAACAAACAAACAAACAAACAAACAAACAAACAAACAAACAAACAAACAAACAAACAAACAAACAAACAAACAAACAAACAAACAAACAAACAAACAAACAAACAAACAAACAAACAAACAAACAAACAAACAAACAAACAAACAAACAAACAAACAAACAAACAAACAAACAAACAAACAAACAAACAAACAAACAAACAAATAAATAAATAAATAAATTTCATTGTATATGCATTTTTAGCCATCAGAGGCATAATAAGTACGTACGCTTCAATGTCCACTAAAGCATGAGGATACATGTATATGTTCAGCCACATTCTTGGGCAGCATTGCCTCATGTAGAGTGAATCCCCCTAATCAGCCCGCAATAAAGTGATCCATCCCATCATATTGATTTAACTAGAGATATTTGAGAGATAAATATTTTCTTATCAGATGTCATTCTATATTTATCATCTAATAACGCTAATTTTACAAACTCCATTACTATCCATAAATACTTCTGTACATAATTTAGATATTTGAATATGTAATGCGTTTGGATTTGAACAAATATTATCGCTTCATGTTTATACAGGTTGGCCGCTCATGAGAATAATGTTTTTATACGAATAATATAATATTGACTCAATTTTTTAACAGCTTTGGTCGACAATGACGTCATAATAGTTGTGTATTGATACAATACATTTATGTGGTGAACTTTGTATACAATTTACATTGAGGCATTGAGGCAAGGTGCCATAAACGTGTTCAATAATAATAATAATAATAATAATAAGTCCATTTTCACAGTTTTGTTTATCTGTGTGTATAGTTACGTTAAACAAAGTAACAGATATTCGAATATAACTTAAATTGCGACTAATGTGTTTAAAAACCAGTTTATACACTGAGCAGAATCTTGTATTTTAAAGCACTTGCTTGATTATCTGGTAGACTCATATCATAATATATTTAATAACCTAACATTGATTTTGAATACTCAATGTCTTTGTGTAGATCGATTGTTAGTATTGTACAACTCGAGGTAATGCTACCCAATACTATTTGGTAACCTGGCTCCGTTGCGGAATGCTCACGTTGCCAGTGATGAGAGTATAATCTAACGACCAATAAGCAAGAGACACGGAGAAAACTGAACAGCCGTTATTGGGTGGAACACCGGGTGCTATCGACTGACATTTTCGTGCAATTTAATTTTTTGAATGATGGTCGTACTTGAAACCACACAACAAACAATAACCCAGTTGGTCTAGTGGTAGGGTGCTGGATATCTGGACAAGAGGTCAAGGGTTCGAATCTAAGGAACGACTTCCGATATTTCAGGAACAGCATTTCAATGTCTCCGTCCCAATTAGGCCTGCTACCGAGCTAAGTAATGTGTCAAGACACTAACAGTAAACAGGTGAGTTGTGCATCGATGCTCTACACTTGCTGCGATGCAAAACCAGGAAAAACTAGTAATAACTCGAAATAAAAGTATGGATATGAACGCCTGGATCTCCTATATCTCCCCCCCTCCCCCCCCCTCTCTCTCTCTCTCTGGGAGGGCTTTGAAAAGACCATAGCTGTCGAATGGGTAGTTAAACAACAGATAAACAAAAAATGGAAAAGGTTGAATATTTGGTTAGATTGGTTCCCAAATAAGACCATGCTCGAGTATCATTCATATGGGAACCAGTTCGCGACAACAAATCATAAAACTTGATTTTTTTGTTGTTACAGAAGTATATCATCGCAGGTTTCTGATGAGAAATGGATCGATGAATCAAAGAAGTTAATTGATATTACTAGTTATACTAAATGACTCAGAGAACATTCCGTTTAACAGAAGAATCGATAGTCTCAATAGAGTTTTCAATTGAATAACGTAAAGTCAGTCAATTAACATCCATCAATCTACTCGTGCACGGCTATATTCCAAGAATTTATGAATTAAATATTTATGAGAAATTGTTTACTTGAAATCGTATACAAGAACAAAGTAACGTAAAGTACTCATAGAAACTGAACTTACACAAACATGCCGCACTTCAACATGGAACGGGAACTAGTTTAACAATTGCATGGTGGATGAAGAAACACGTAGAACTTTGGTTACACAGTAGCCAATAATAGTGAAGACGTTCGTAACTAACGTGTTGGGCTGACCGCAGGGAAATAGAAGCCTTCTGTATTAAGTTTAAGTCACATGACTACGTTCATGCAGTACTTTGATTCCAACGGGACCAACAATAAGATTCAATTGGCGATTTACCGAAAAATGTCAAGTTTTATGATTAGTTGTCGCGAACTTATTCGAACACTCAACCTTTCGTTCAGTAGTCCACTAGACCAACAAGCCATCCCTTAACCGTTTCCAGATTGGCTATTGTTTGTAGTATAGTTAAAAAATTTGACCTTCGTTGAAAAATTCAAATTGCACGAAAATGTCAGATTTCACACGGACTTGCCGATCATGATTTGTTTTGCGCTAACTCCCCTCATTAGTAGCTGCACTTATGTGTTTTTCAAAGACTTTTCAAAGTTCACAAATCAAAACAACTATACAGGGCTTTGATTTGTATACATTGTATATGTAGGGTCTGTAGTCCTTAATGATCAATTCTACTGAAGCTGCATGATTTCAGGAGTATAATCATAATACAGCCAAACTTATGAACAAAGACCACCATTGGTAAAGACAAAAAGTGGTTTTTAGTGACAGATGTCAGTTATTCGGAGGTCATTTTTTTCTAAGTAATTATTGACGATTATTAAATAAATGAGCTTTATACACAGGATGACTTTTATTTGGAGAGGGTCGTTAAGACAGGTTTGGATGTATCAATTATACACAGGGTTGGTCGATTTATGTTCCCACGATGTCCCTGTGACACTATACACCATACCAAATGTTCAAGTACGTACTTATCTTAATTTACGAACCGAAACTTACAAACGAAGACAAACAAACTTCTACAACGCATTTAGTGATGCGCACTTAGTAACTTTGACTAAGAAAAATTTGAGTTGAAATTATAATGAAAAATCGTTTTATTAAAAGATTTTTTTAAAAAAATCAGTCAAACCTGTGTTCGCGGCCGCCTCCGAATAAAGGCCGCACTGTAAATAAAGGCCGTTCTTTTAATAACCGTCATTGTTTATTTAGAACGAAATGACCAACGAATAAGGGCCACCTGCCATTATAGGCCACATTATCTTTCCCAAGGGTGGTTACTGGCCTTTACTCACAGGTTTGACTGTCTGTTCACAAGTTTGAATGTACACTAGAGGCTATATCTTTCTTATTCCGTAATACAATACAACCAACATACGATCGATTAATTATTATACCTTTAAAAGAATCGCTTGATCGAACCTTTCACTAAAACCATACTATTAAGTCAAAGATACGTACTATATAATTATAAGGTATAAATCTTTGTTTTGAAATGTGTCTAAAATAAAATACATTGCGTCGATTTTTTTACGCCCACTTTTTAAAACTCGATTCTTCGAAAAACCCAAATAAATGAATTAATTCGTAGACACGTATCTGGGCCTTTAAGATCCATCCACACAAGGTCATCGAGTATTTAAAGAAAATGATGGATTCCACCCGGTAATGAAACAAGTGTATTCGATATTTTTCTTCATGGGCTAAAATCTTACAATGCGGCTCTGTGTATACATAGAGTGCAACGTCTCCAAAGCACCCTCTGAGAGTAGCAGAATACATTTTGTAGGTTGTTGTTGAGAGGTTGTTGCTCTAAAGAGGTTAAATTAATAGTTAAATACTGGTACTGCAGTGGGGAGAAGTCATGCTGTTGTTGAAGGGAGGTTGTTGCTCAAGAGAGGGTCGCTCTGGAGAGGTTGTACTGTATATATATATTTAGTATTACTTACGCATGCATTTATTCCAGAGGGACATAAATATACATTTTTATCCTATGATAGGAATCCATTGAAATACAATAGGTGTCTATTATGACATACAGATTATTTTCAAAACAGAACAATTCAATAATCTAGCAATTATTACTGCTTCGGTGAGTGTAAATAAAGCTCAACGCTATAATAATAGAACATTTATAGCAATATTGTCTTATAACAATAGGACATGCCAGTTAAAGTAGTCTTATTTGGATATGTTTTGATGTTACTATAGGACACTGTGTAAATAAGACACGTGAAGGGTTACTCACATTAATGCTACAAAATATATTTTTCTGGTTTGAAAGTAGAATTAGTGTACATACTTTTTAGCCAACATCAATTCCGTGACGTAGGCCTAAACGTAAGAACAATGTTTTAATACGAATAAATAACTTCATGTTCTTATCCAAAAGCAGATTAATTTGAAAACGTACAAGAGTTTAATAGAACATCAACAGACAGGGTCATACGGCGAAACTGCGTGCATATGTGACTTTGTCTATACTTACATTAAGTATACATAAGTTATTTTTGGTTTTGAAGTAGGATAAGCGGCATTATATTTAGGCGACCGAATATCAGAACATTATCGTGACGTACGTAGGACCGAATTAAAATGTAACACGATTAAAAACAACTTATCCAAAGTAACTTAATTTCAAAAGGCATTGGCGCAAACGTCGCATCTCTTCTTAGTATTGATCAGAGCGTCTGATATCTGATGTGTCACGGACCCATGATTGGAATGCATGGGTCTGACATCTGATGTGTCACGGACCCATGATTGGAATCCATGGGTCTGATATCTGATGTGTCACGGACCCATGATTGGAATCCATGGGTCTGATATCTGATGTGTCACGGACCCATGATTGGAATCCATGGGTCTGATATCTGATGTGTCACGGACCCATGATTGGAATCCATGGGTCTGATATCTGATGTGTCACGGACCCATGATTGGAATCCATGGGTCTGATATCTGATGTGTCACGGACCCATGATTGGAATCCATGGGTCTGATATCCAATGTTTTACAGTCATATTTAGAATCCATGTACTCATCAAAGTAGAAGCTTTAATTGAGAAAATACGAATATTAGAACCATGAGTGGTCTATGCTCATAATTATAATATAAAGTACATAGGTGCCGCCTTCCAAGTACGGAATACATTGTAGCTGACCGTTTTAAGGTTGCATGTTTTCTTACTAAATATAACACACGTACTTAATAAACAAAGAGATAGACAGGGAACATTGGCCAATCCTTCGATATCATACCTCTGTCGTTATTATTAATAATCAGCACATCTTTGTTGTATGATAACTTAAAGCTATTTAAATATGGATAAATGTAAACTATTTGATAAATCGGCAAATTTGTCACAATTTATTGGATTGATGCCAATTTGTATGGATGTTAAGATTGGATGAAATATGACAAAGATTTTAACGGACGTAGGCGGACTCGCAATGTGTTACCTTTTAACTACATGAAACAAATGCGCAACGTGGTACTATTTACTGTGCTGTCATTAGGTCGACGGACGATTTTTTCAATACGATGACATAACCAGGAGATTGCTGAGAAAATCACCATCCAAAAAATCTTTGCATCACAGAAACTCGGTATATTTCAGCCTAAATAATTTATCATCAAATACATCCATGTGACACTCGTATATTTAGGTCGCTGTGCCTAAATATCAAATTACGTTATACGGCTTCTTCGTTAAAGAATGAATAAAGCACCTCTTGTAGTCCGTTCCTGCAATTTTACAATTCAATTCAATAATCAATAAATCAACATCCAGCTGGACGATTTTATTGTTAATGCGAACCTAATATTTGTCGGTCATTGATTCTTTAATAAAACTACGATCATGTGTTCTTTGTTTTGCCTACGAGGACGTACACAGTGATTGTAACTATGCTATTTTTGATTCTGATGAGCTCGCAAAACACCGAACTATGTAATCAGTTCAAATGTATTAAAACTATTAATACTTTGAAATAGGCTAATTCAGCAGATTGAATTGAATTATGACTAGCCAAATTGTAATGATAACTTAATAAGACATCAGGAAATGAACGTACACATTAAAGGGATAAAACTAGCTGACCCACAGATACTGTTATTGTAAAATACTCAGACAATAGTATAATAAGACACTCAGTAATGGTTTTGTGAACCACTCACACACCGGTATTGTGAAACACTCAGATACTTGTATTGTGAAACACTCAGATACTTGTATTGTGACACACTCAGATACTTGTATTGTGAAACACTCAGATACTTGTATTGTGAAACACTCAGATACTTGTATTGTGAAATACTCAGATACTTGTATTGTGAAACACTCAGATACTTGTACTGTGAAACACTCAGATACTTGTATTGTGAAACACTCAGATACTTGTATTGTGAAATACTCAGATACTTGTATTGTGAAATACTCAGATACTTGTATTGTGAAACACTCAGATACTTGTATTGTGAAACACTCAGATACTTGTATTGTGAAATACTCAGATACTTGTATTGTGAAACACTCAGATACTTGTATTGTGAAACACTCAGATACTTGTATTGTGAAACACTCAGATACTTGTATTGTGAAACACTCAGATACTTGTATTGTGAAACACTCTGATACTTGTATTGTGAAACACTCTGATACTTGTATTGTGAAACACTCAGATACTTGTACTGTGAAACACACAGATACTTGTACTGTGAAACACTCTGATACTTGTATTGTGAAACACTCAGATACTTGTACTGTGAAACACTCAGATACTTGTACTGTGAAACACACAGATACTTGTACTGTGAAACACTCTGATACTTGTATTGTGAAACACTCAGATACTTGTACTGTGAAACACTCAGATACTTGTATTATGAAACACACAGATACTTGTATTGTGAAACACTCAGATACTTGTATTGTGAAACACTCAGATACTTGTATTGTGAAATACTCAGATACTTGTATTGTGAAACACTCAGACACTTGTATTGTGAAACACTCAGATACTTGTATTGTGAACACTCAAATACTTGTATTATGAACACTCAAATACTTGTACATTTGTATTATGAAACACTCAGATACTTGTATTGTAAAACACTCAGATACTTGTATTATGAAACACTCAGATACTTGTATTGTGAAACACTCAGATACTTGTATTGTGAAACACTCAGATACTTGTATTATGAACACTCAAATATTTGTACATTTGTATTATGAAACACTCAGATACTTGTATTGTAAAACACTCAGATACTTGTATTGTGAAACACTCAGATACTTGTATTGTGAAACACTCAGATACTTGTATTGTGAAATACTCAGATACTTGTATTGTGAAACACTCAGATACTTGTATTGTGAAACACTCAGATACTTGTATTGTGAAACACTCTGATACTTGTATTGTGAAACACTCAGATACTTGTATTGTGAAACACTTAGATACTTGTATTATGAAACACTCAGATACTTGTATTATGAAACACTCAGATACTTGTATTATGAAACACTCAGATACTTGTATTGTGAAACACACAGATACTTGTATTGTGAAACACTCTGATACTTGTATTATGAAACACTCAGATACTTGTATTGTGAAACACTCAGATACTTGTATTGTGAAACACTCAGATACTTGTATTGTGAAACACTCAGATACTTGTATTGTGAAATACTCAGATACTTGTATTGTGAAACACTCAGATACTTGTATTGTGAAACACTCAGATACTTGTATTATGAACACTCAAATATTTGTACATTTGTATTATGAAACACTCAGATACTTGTATTGTAAAACACTCAGATACTTGTATTATGAAACACACATAATGACAGATGCATTATACGAGGATTGATCCAGAAATTCGTATATTGAACTTGTTTACTTTGAGACCATGTCAGTTTCTGTGTTGGTCAGATTGGTTGAGCCTACAGTTTAGGCGATTAATGTTACATTGAAACCTTCGTAGTGAAGTTTGAGAATCAATTTATGAACATGATAAGACTTCATTTGAAACCAATAAAACAGCGTCTTGACATTGAAGTGGTCTCTTAGTAGAGTTTTACTGTATTTCACACAAAACGCGTACTTTGATATCTACACTTAAACGCATAATGTGGCCTGTATTGACAAATGGTCGTTGTTCGGAGGGCATTTAAATGAAAGACATATCTTCACAAGGTGGCATTTATTCGGAGCTTTCACTGTACATATTATCAGAATCATCCATTTATAATTTCATCCGAACTGATTGATTTCCTTTTATTTCCGGAAAGTCGATATTAATCTCAAACACATCTATGTATAGATGAATCGGGCGAACTCTTTTAAAAACAATTATAACATCAAATGATCTATTGGCTTTATTATTGGGTAACGGACTGTGGTATTGGCCCTCTTTCTCAGCCAATCAAAATGCTTGAATCTTGCATTGACCCTCCTTCTCAACCAATGAAAATGCTTGAATCTCGTATTGGCTCGGTTTGCTCATATTGGCCCTGATTTTCTCATATTGGCCCAGTTAATCTCTATATCAACCTAGTCTCCTTCATATATCACTGGGCATTTATTAAATATCACTGCCAATATTACATAGCTGGTTAATAAAAGGTTGTTATAAGTATATCAATACAGTCAAACCTGTGGTCAAATGCCACCCTTGGAAAAGACAAGATGTTGCCTTTATTGACAGGTGGTCTTTATTCGGAGATAATTTCGTTCTCAATAATCAATGACGAATTTTAAAAGAATGGCCTTTATCCACATGGCGACCTTTAATCGGAGGTGGTCGCTAACACAGGTTTAACTGTACTCGTCTTCCGTATCAGTCGTACATGTTTGTATATTGTATGAACTTTTGTGTGTGTGTACGTCATGAAATACTATATGTATCAGTTACAAATGATAATAAAATATCTATTTATTATGTTTCGTGTTCTTGATTAATTTACTCACAGCTGTTGCCGAGAAAATTGTATTTATTGTTTTCGACAAGTACAATTAACATACGACATTGTAATGTTCTATTGTCACGAGATTATAAACAACTCCCATGATATATCGTGCACAAAAATATAATAAACACGTGATAAATTTTATACAAAAAGTTTTAATAGAAACTTGTTTTTATATAATACATACAAATGTAAAATAAGTTTCAGTAAATACACAAATATAAAAAAATGATTGCCAGTGTCTTAAGTTGATGGACATACAAGCTGGATTTTTACTTTTTAAACCGGTATTTTAAAAACAATCATCTAGATGCATCAGTACACAAAGTCTTTGTATTTGTACGTCATTTTACAAAGAAATCACGACAGGAAATGAGTATGTTTTCTTGTAAAAATAAATTGACTATGATTCTATAGTAAAGATTATAAGATCACATTAGAATTGCGCTTTAATAACACAGAATATAAGTCCTGAATGTTTGCTTACACGTGAAAACGTACAAAAAGTTGCAAAAACAAGATTATACTGATAATAGTTGGAATTACAATCCGTGCACGAGATCACGTGCTCGCATGATGCTGATATATCACATGTCTATTCTCTAACCATAGATTGAGACTGAGCTGCACCGAGTTCCTGAAATGAAAATGAAATAAAAATTTAAGCCATGCCGAAATTAAAACTAACAATGTGTAATTATCAACCATTGAACCAAAGTCACTGATATGTTAAAACCACGGTTTACATCGTGCGCTTAAATTTGTGTCATATCAGCATAAATTCAACCATATGTATACAGTAAAATCTGTGAACAAAGGTCACCCTGGGAACGACAAAACGTGGCATTTATTGACAGGTGACCTTTATTCGAAGGTAATTTTGTTCTAAATGACCAATTACGGTTTTTAAAAGTGGTGGCATTTATTCGAAGGTGGCAACTAACACAGGTTTAACTGCACCATTAAATCACTGATCATTTAATTAAAACGACTGGACACTACTGAAATATTAGGTTAAACTCGGTTGTATTTTATAGACAAGTGCCTCAGATTATTGTATAACTTGATTCAAAGTAACAAATACACAAAACTGGTCTATGTACTCGTACATGTATATCTACAACACATTAATTGCACATTATATCAGAAATGAAGTCAAATAAATGCATGAACATGGACCAAAAAAGCCTTTTTCTTTGGTTCCGTACAATAACCGCTATACATACAAAATAAATATATGAACACACCTAGTATGTCCTCCATAAAACTAGTTTAAAAATTTGATAGGCCTACAATTCACACCGTAGTGATTTTCATTACTATTCAAACAAAATTTTAATACTCGTATACAGAGTGTTTAATATGAAGCTAGTATCTTTATCTACAATTACTATACGGATGGGTAATCTTTTCCCACCCCACTCAGCCGTTGTCATGGTAACTACTAGTATTACAATTGTAAAGATGGTAACGTAAGTACAATTACATATGTCAATACACATTTTTCAGATTCTTCACCTAAATAAACAATTCACCAAAGCCATTCGATCCCGTATTGTCAACGTGTTCAAACTACCTAGCTTAAAATTTCAACACATGAGTCAATGAGAAGCGACCCGTACAATCCTTGAAAACGTATTATGTACCGATGGTATCAGGTAACTAAATTATTTTTACAGCAAAGCTATCAAATACTGACATGTATTCATAATTTTCGACCGCTATTTAAAGACGAGAAAAACAAACAAAAAAAGGCTTTATGAACTACGCTTGTGGGGTTCACATTTATATCGTATTATTGATGTGTATGTTATTGTCAAGTAGAAGTTTTAATAAATATCATTGTGCGTATAGCATTGTATGGACTGATTTGATAAATGTGATAACTTATCATGTCCATAAAATACAGCAGACTAATCAATCGGAAATCCTCGGCGTTCGTCCAAAGAAAACGCCCCGGACATATTGTTGCCGCCATTTTGTTGCTGTTGTCGTTCACGGGCTACTTTCCATCATGGCTGACCCTGGGAATCCAACTATGGAACCAATCTGTGTTCCTCTTTCAATGGGAACTTGGTGCTAATTTTACCAATCGCGAACGATAAACATGTTTAAAAGTCAGTCGTTCTAAGAATAATTCTTGAAACTGTTCAAACTTGAAATGACTGACCGGTAACGGAAACCACAAAGCCAATTTTTGTAACCGAGGCGTATTCTCAGTGACGGGAATGTCCGGAAATGCCCGAGTACTTACGATTGCAGACTAAGACAGGCAGTAAATTCACGCGACATGAATACTTAGTACAACTAGTATACATAAGATAACCATCGCTCTTAGTAGGCTATAAGAAAGTTTCATGTACTATTTATGAGCTAAGGCGTGTTTGAACGCGTATAGATTTCGCGCAATATTAAGATATAATTATCAATATTTTAACCTGACGTCGATAACACTGACATTCAATTCAAATTGTCAAACAAACGGAGCCAACGCATACAGAGGGCACATACAGAAACAAACCCAATGGCAAAGCATTGAATGTGAAAACACCCAAACAGCGAGGCAAAAATTACGCGAACAGGACAATACAGCAAATTAAAAATTCCTTATCAAAATTACAAGTTTTTGTAGCATTTTCTGCATTAACAATGAAAGATGTTGTATTTCATTAATTAATAAAGCCAAGTTCCAAAACGACAAGCTATTCAAAAGAGACCGCCGGGGATAGACAGTTGCCAACTTGTATACCATACCGTAAGTCGCCCTCGTACAATGAAGGACTTCAATCAATAAACATTATATCAAAGATCAATCTATTTAAATCATCCTAGCGGAAGAAATAGTTCAAAATTCAAATGATTAAGAATTGATTAAGATACAAAGATCTAGTATATTATTAACAGTTTTACTAGTTAGTAAGCAGTCATACCATACTTTAGCTACCAAAACACGACTCAGAGGAATTACGTATTTAATTATCGACTTTTGTCAGTGTTGAATTGCTGATACAGACATAAAACTCATACGACAACATGCAAATAAAGTCGTGTTTATTATGACAACAACGCTTAGTTACAAAGCTTGGCATGCCCTGGGTCGATATTACAAATAAAACGTTCAAAAATCATAAAGTTATTCAAATACATTCGGGCTGTCGGAGAGTCTTGAAGTGACAGAAGATGACGTATACAGATAGGATGTTTTGTAGAACAAAGTATGTTACAATCAAGATACTTCACTTGATATTATTTAAAGCCATTTGATTTGTACAGTAAGGATCCGTCAATGGTAATAAGAAGTGTCCGATATTTGGGCACTTGGGTAAGTTTCGATAATGGTTAAATAGTTTTCGAGTTTTATGTTGTCAAGTCTGATGTGGAACGTTATGTCCGCTCGCAATTACAATTCGACGTGTACTTGTACGTTCAAACAGCTCTCCACGTTCTCAAGAAACCATAACTCTAATTGTAAGCCTACCTTCTGCAATTATGACATCATTATATATTTAATACCTAATCACGATTCCTTTAGAAGAGAGGTAAGCTGTGAGTTAGAAATAAGTAAATAGAGTAGTATTTAGTGTTTGCCATACTCGGCTCAGCCAATCAAATGAGCGTTTGCCCTACTCGCTCAGCCAATCAAATGAGCGTTTGCCCATATCGCTCAGCCAATCAAATGAGCGTTTGCCCATATCGCTCAATCAATCAAATAAGGATTCTTTAACCTTCTTATCTTTACAGAATATAAACCGGCGTTCTTACTTCTTGGTTTTATGAATGACTTAGAACACACTGCGTATGGAGAGCACTAAGATGGTTAGAATGCGTACTAGGGCGTCGCTACAACTTCTCTTGGCTGTCTTATTTACGAAGAACGCCAAAATATGCACGCTAACATATTACGAAGACTTTTCTTCCCGAACGCTTACCTATAAATAATGTAGTAAACTAATTGATAAACGCAAGCGCTGGGCGCATACCTCCGAGTCGTATAATAAACGGAAACACTGTCTGTTTATCAGAAAATACTATCAAGTTTGGATTTATCTTTCGTCGAGTATATTAGTGAAAGGTTCAAATAAATGGATGTAGTAGCTTGTGAGATATCGCCCGAGCTGTCACCACAAATCTGATAATATTATCTCTGTGATATAACAACATCTGGGCTGTCTGAGTCAAAGATGTCACACTTTCGCTCCTCCATCTTAGTACTAATGAGAGAACTTGGTAAACTAGGACAATGTCACACGGTCACCTTTTTCAATTGGTTTAAGGCCGTTTCTTAACATTTTTTCAGTATAATACATTGTATATACGGCGGCCGGTTTACCAAACCAGTTTTTTGGACTGTATTCTAACCAGTACTAACTTAAGACTTCTACAAGGACCCGACAACTTCTCCAAATATGGAGCAATGTCGACTTTCTGTCATTTTTTTATAGAAGAACATGAACTGTCGCCACAGAGATTCGAATATGGATCATCGGGTTACAAGTCACTGGATCACATCCATAGTTTCAACACAGACACGTTCCAAACTAGCATATAGACTAACTTGTAAATGTATATATTTTACACTGAAGATGAAACAGGCTCTTGCAAGTCCTTAGAGACGTCTCAAAGGCGAGATTTCAGCTCGGAACATCTCGATCGGTAGTCCGACACTTTAACCCAAGATCAGGGCACCTCCAGACACGCGTACATTGTATACAATATTTGGTTGCGATCAAAATCTGGGTTACAAATAATAACGACGTTTTGGACAATTCACTTGAAAGAAATGGCGAGGATACAGAACTACTCAGAGACTCATTGTTATAAAATATAAATGGTACATGTACTTAAAACTCGATCATGACTATTGTGATTAGTTCGTGTATTTTAAGTCAAACGTGTACATTAGAAGAGTACAAGTGCTCTTTTAAATTATTATTAACGGAAGTATACGTCGAAGTAATTGTAAACACTTGTGAGTTGTTTATACCATCTACTTAACACTCAGATAATAACACGTAGAGAGTAAGCTTCATTTAAAAGGAGCGAACATTTCCTTAAAATATTAATATGATTCGTAAGATACGCATGCGATCAATTTTCCATAACCTGATAATTGAACAAAACACATTGCTACATCTTTTTATGGCACCATATACCAATTAACGTGCTGGGTTATTTATACAGCCACTTTCGTTCCATTTCAAAGGGTTTAATGCCATTTTAAGGATATTTCGTCGGTTCACCTTACCAGTTTTCCTGGACTGCATTCTAACCAGTACTTACTTACCCTTCCTCAATTAACCGACAACTTCTCCAAATATTGGTAAAAGTCGACATTTTAGTCAAATGTTCTATGTAGGGTTAGACATGTGACCAAGATTCGATCTTCTGTTTTGTATAATACTTGTATGACTATATTTTTAAGCGTATCTCTCTCTTGTTTTAAAAATAGCAATCTATAACTACACTGCGCAACTTTTATACTTGGTCACCTAGATTTGAGACTATTAAGTAAATGTATACCACAAATAAAATATTTAAGGCAACCTGACACCTGCTCCATACATAAAAGGGCATTATTAAATACTTCAAAATAGGTGAAGCTTACGATAGAATAAATTAACATTATACTTTAAATATGTGAAGAATCAAATAAATAAGTGACAATCCTGCTCGCAAAATATACAGACTTGACCATGATGTTGACTGATTATAAAAGTTGAGTAGTATATAACTATAAGAAAAAAACATGTTTGTTGACTTTTTATCCGCTTTTGAGCCCTAATATAATACTATTCATGTTTTGTGCTAAGTATGTTAATCACAAAGGACAAAATGTCAAACTTGAACCAATTCACATAACACACAAACCGATGATCTGGCAATAATCATTGGACCGACGTCACAGGGTAAATATTAATCCACTGGCCTAGGTCTATGTTAATATGTGCAAACATCGAAAACTACCAAACTCTGGACTAATTTTTCTTCGACATTCGCTAATTTCTCGTGTTAACAACATTCACAAAATTGTTTTAATATTTTAAGTTTATTGATATTTGAGTTTAAACATCAAACACAGCCGACTTTTGGATGTTTATTCTGGACGACATAAACTTATAAATGTTTGGCTCCAGGGTTTATTGATCATGAGGGTCAAGAAACTAAGTTTATCATTCCACGTGACAAATGTTGAACATAGTTAAAAATAACAGTCTTCAAGGAAGGTTTGTGAAAGCTTAAATTTGCCACGTGACGTAGGCTACAATATATGAAGCATGCATAAAAACATAACCGGTTTAACGTAACATGCAAGTTTTGCATACAAGTATAATTTTCGTTAAATTGTAGTTTTGGAATATCATATAGAAGGCATCTTTTGTGTATTAATGACACAGTCATTATTACAGGTTTAATACTTGAGAATATTGTGAAAATATCTAAAACTTCCTTAATGACTTAATTGTTGTCAACATAATTTAACTTCCGCTAAAGTAAACACTATGACCAAGATTGGTCTACTAGTTACCATGACAACGGACTGTTTGGAGGGAGTAAATCCTACTTATAAGGGTGAAACTTTCAAATATTTGCAAATAACACAAAAGATGAATACGCCACAGTTAGTGTTCATATATAATAACTACATGTACAATCGTAACTACTCGGGTATTTCCGTACCTGAGAAATACGTACATTTCTTCAGACTAACACCGAGGAATTCCGATTGCTACTTGTATTTACAGTAGACAGCGTGATTTTTGTCGACATAATGTTATTAAATCGCACATAAATGAATGAACATAAAAAATAATGATAGTTTTTTTTGGAAAACTTAGTAACTTATGGTTGAAAACTTACATAAATCGTATGTCTTCAGTGCTGACCACAATCGTAACAGATCATATTCGTCACAAAATTACTACCACATGTGCATACATGATCAACAGTGTATGTGACACATATATGTAATACTAAGTAGATGTATTATAAATGTGATCTGATCCGTTACGCATGTGATCTTTCACGGCAACCTCTCTTTTACGATCATTACAAAGTACACTCACATTTACAACTCTACGCAGGCATGGCAACATTAAGCTTATATTACACAGGTTTGTGAAATCTAAACTGAAATGAAAACCATCGACATAATTGTGATGTGTAACATTAAGAGATACAAAAAATCACTCTGTCCACATTTTAAAGGTTTATTTTAAATGCTTACGTTAGCCTCCTGTATAAGAGCACACAGTGCGCAGAACCAATGCATCAGACAATCCCAACCAAATGAGCCCTGAAATACAAAACAAAGTTATAAGAATATAAATTACAACACGGGACCATTGTAAATGCCTCAGCTTCAGCGACTTTCATGCAGAGAGCCACGAGAGACCGGGACAGATGGAGGGGGTCGTTATGCGGTCACCAGCGGGGACTAACGACCAGCGCGATTGTTGGATCGGTGAATGGTGAACCATTGTAAACACCGTCGACTCCAGAACCACCACAGAGACGTAACAAAGTCTGTTTTCATAATGTGGCTGTTTCAAAATTGCAAATAATAAAAAAGGTCCACAGATAAATCTGGAATTTTACTATGAAAGTGACACTAGTAGCGTCTTCCTCTCGGAAAACTAGCTATATAACCTCAATCATTTCCCCTATTTGCATTATGAGTATTCTCCAAATTTGCCTCTTTGCTGCAATGACTCGATGCACAGCTATATCGCTTTCGAATTTCTCAGGGACGTTTTTAAGTGTCCGATATCAACTACCGAGCCCCGTACGTCATGGGTTACAAAAATAGCAAGAAACCGATGAAGCGGGTATCGGCGCTTTACAAAGAGCACGACAAAAAACCAGGAAAACTATTCACAATAAGAGGAGGGATATACATTGCCCATTCTCCTGTATCTTATGTCCTCTCTCTAGGGTGGCTCTAAATTGACCACAGCTTCGAATAGGCTTAAACAACCGATAAAAGATAACTTAGGCCAAGACACAGCGAATCTGAACTACCCGTCGCGAAAACGACATAAATACTTCGACGATAATTTTATATCGATGTGAGAACTTGAGACGCAACAGACGATACAAGATAGTAATCTGGACGAGAGGTAGACCGAATTAACGATAACCACAAAATCTATCCGAATCATAATAGAGAAACCCAATATGTTAACCCTGACCCCTATAGTTAAATCACTGCAAAGGTTAAAGTCGGTTAATTATCTTCAGGTTTTGAGTGGCTAAGTCCGCGTTTTCTCCAATTACGAACTGAACCAAATCATGTTAACGTACTAAACTGGTTCCCGTTCCATGTTGCAGTGCATCAAAGGTACATCTCTGCAGAGTTCAGCGGGCACCAGTTTAAACAAGCATTCTTTACGCGGGGTACGAGGTCTGTTTTGTAAACAAAGCTGTGTAGTTGAATAAATTTGTTCTAATGAATGCTCCCATTGCTAAACGTTGTCACGGTAAATAAGAGTCAATGAAGACAAATACACATGACTACTTCGTGTTTATATAGAATACAATAATGCTTTCATAGAAATGTAAAGAAACAATGGCTTCCTTTTAACAAGTTTGTGTGAATGTTAAAGAATCTCAGTTAAACACAGCAAGTTACGGAAGAAAAGTCAACTTGGCCATCAACTGACCATAACGCGAACGGTATTTTATCACCGGATCCATTTTCGCAAATTGGAAACATTCCAGAAGTGGTTAGCCTAGAATTAGATCCATTGGCTCCTTCACAGAAACGTTTCTAAGATATTTCATATTAAATGTTGGTTGACACGACCGCGTCGTTCTGGTTGTTAGAGCGAAGCGATCACATTCGACACACCTTGACTGATTACGTTTTCCATAAGAAGGTACGAGGTGTTCCGCATGAAGCGTTCATACTGACGTTTAATCTGGTTCCCATTGACTCTTTACAAAGCTTTTGGGACACTGCAACTTTAACAAACGTTATGGTCAATTGAAACGCAATCCAAGGTCAACATATCAACATAGTGTCATTACAAGGGGCGGGTGTACCCTTATCAACCATCGAGTTACGCAATCATTCGAAGCGGGTTGAAAGATAAATGGACAAAGATCGAGACCGCGATAAAAATTGTGATATTCAGATTATATTACACCGGGTCACTTATGACAGACACAGGTCGAGGTGATATTCACCTTAAAGTATGATTCTTGATCAAGACTCGAAATATTGTCTCAGGAGACAGCTATACCCCTCCGTCCTACAGTTGTTTATACTTCATGAAACTATTAATGAAATATGCAAGAACAGTTCAAGAAAAATCATTGTTTAATGAATTATATTCAAAGGGGTAATATTACAACGTGTAATAAAAAACCACGAACTTGTGAATCATTTTCGACGCCATTGATTTTTTTTGACATAATTATATTGCAATGCATTAGACGTTCTTCATGCAAGTGAAACATAAATGGCAACGTTCACTTTCTAGTAAACAAATATTAATACTTAACGTATACGAATTGGACGGAACATAAAAAGCATTGTCGGAGGACTATACATGTACAGTATACATCAACAAAGTTGACGAAGCTCCTACTTAAATTACGTTCAAAGACATTGCGTTATCTTACCCAAATTAAAACAAAACTAAAAAATTAATGATAACACATTTCCTGATACATTATAGGCTGTATTTAATAAATGGCGTAAATAATAAGCGTAAAACAAATCAGTGTTTACTTTTGTACCCGATCACTCGATTTTTTTACATTCCACAATATATCAACAGCAATATTTACAACTTTTTTTAATTAGTTTTATCAGTAATAAGGCAAAGCTAACTATCAAGTGAAAAAGTTAAAAACGTAAGAAATGCACATCGGCGTCATGAATATTACAATTATTCATGTACAGACACGTTCTACCCCGTTTAGCGCGAACATTTTCATACGACCGGATGTAAAAACTCACTCCAGTATACCCGAAATGTTGCAGACAATCGTTTTAAAATGAAGTACAAAATTTACAGTGTAAACTGAAGCAACACTCAACAAAAAGAAATCGGTGAAACGGAACGATCAGATTTTAATGGTTTTCGTGTTAAAAGTAGGCCATGATGGGCGTTGTCCGTTTTTCTGGCGCTAAAGTTGTTGGTTCGAAAATATGAACACCAACGAAATCGTATAGTTTCAATTCCTACGACACGTCATTGCAAATGTAAATGCATTACGGTGTATACAACATGTACGTAAACTTAAGTGTGCAGTACGCAGACACGGAAAGATATTGACTGTTACATTTATATTAAAGCATACAATTATATGGTAAAGCTGAAAATAAATCTACCAGATTTAACTTCAGTCATACATACAGAAATAAATTTCAGGATACTTCAAAAAAAGTTCTCGGGAGATCCGTCAAAGATTTGCAGAAAAAAGTAACTTAGTCGAATATAAAGTTTACGTTTTTTTTTAAAAAGATGTAAAAACTTTATTAATAATAATAATTCAAACTTGTAAAATGGAAATTTGATCGACTCGAACATTATATACCATAGAAGCTAACACGTAATATACGTGCGCGATAGTTACACTTAGCGTCCAGTGTTGAATCTTAATGACCATTATATACGTTTAAATAGCAAATGTTTCAAAATGATATCAGATTAAGCTACTTACATCGATTCCCTTTTGTTCCCTAACTTTACCCCTGATCTTGGCTCGGGACCAGATTCCGACGGGTCCCAATATGGCGAGGAATCCGTAGAGGCAGCATGACTCTCCGACCTTTTCAGCAGTTTGTCCGGCAGTCAAGCATGGCACGAAATAAGTGATAATACAAACTCCACAGTTGCTAAAACAACCAAATAAGCCATTTTGCCATTCACCCATCTTGCTTATTTGAGCCTTTTCTGGTTATAAAAATAAATTAATACAACAAGTCCGATTGGCTGGTACACAACGGAGTAAATGTATGGTGTATGAACGAACCGTATACTACTCGTTGCGAACGATTGAAATTCATTTGAAGCAATCTGATTGGTTGATTCGGATCGTGCACGATGGTCTCACATACCGATAAAGATGGGATAAGTTGTTATTGTTAAAGCATCCGTGTTT
Source organism: Lutraria lutraria (assembly GCA_964023205.1). Taxonomy (NCBI): domain Eukaryota; kingdom Metazoa; phylum Mollusca; class Bivalvia; order Venerida; family Mactridae; genus Lutraria; species Lutraria lutraria. The sequence continues at coordinate 26,729,084 of OZ026848.1, read as the reverse complement.
CACGTTATTGTTTTAATTACAGTGCAAAAGTGTTTACTGAATCAAATCATATCCAGAATTTGGTCTGTAAAAAATCTTATGTTCGATGTGGTGAAACTTGTTCATTCGTAAATTATATTATCAAAAACAAAGCATTGCAAATGCTTAACAATATACATTAAACAGCTGTATCTATTGGAAAGAATTTGGGGTATTTCAATGAAATATTTGTTAATTTTCGTTTAGTGAAACAGTAACCCAAGGGTATATAAATAAATATTTCTGACAAAATTAATGTTTAGTAGTCTGTATCATCCGGACGATTTATATTTTTTGTATTATAGGCATATATAAGCGTCTTATGATACAGACTTATCGTTTGATGGACTATTTTCAGCATTAAAACACTATATTGATATAATATTATGTTATACCAAAGACCTATACATTAAATTGTATGTATAGGTCTTTGGTTATACGGACAGCCGACGCTTTAAATTGGTGATATAATCATATCAATATAATCTTAAGGATATATGTAGTGACCCGACAAGTATATAATTATGATATACATGTAGTAGTTATATGTTTTAAAATATGTAAACAAATTAAGTATATGTTTGAGTGAATATAATCGAATTGCATCAAGTCATTCACGAACATGCCTAACGATGTTACCGTATGATGTAAGATAATATATTAATTGAATTAAATGAATATTCTGACTTTCGCTGGCGCACACTTAAAAAATTAATGAAATGAAAAAAAAACTACGGGAGAATTATCATGCGTAGTGTAACGTTTGTTTTGTGATGCAAACCAAAAAGGTACCTACTGATCACAGTTTTTAAGTAATCATCGAAGGACTTTTCTATGGTGGCTGATTTACGCCATGTTGTATTTTCGATTTTTCGCCTCAAAAATGCGAATATACGAGGACACGACAAAATCCCTTCTCGCATTGTCTTTGCGAAAAAGCGAAAATACGACAATCAGGCACCATACTTTCCCGCCTTTATTCCAGTTTTAAAACTTCGTTAAATAATCGATCTACCATTTAGAAATGTTGGATATAGTGATCGCCATTTCAATACATAGGTGTGTTTTTAAGTTCTTGCACAAGAGCAACACGAATTTAAGCAATTATACAAACTTGACGATGCGAAATAAAAAGTCATGAGCTATGAAAAGTCAATCATTGCTAACAATTCGGTTTGATATCGTTCAGTTCAGTTTATTCGCAAATAGACAACACATAACTTAACATAAAGATGACATATCATACACATACATGTATATCATATTATATATGTAGGATATGTACTCAAACAATACAATAAATAAAGCTTAACCATACGGACTTTCGATGACTTTTGAAATGTATTTTTTAAATTATACATGAAGTACTCCGATATACGGCCAGTCTATGTTTATAATCGCGTATATTTATGAGCATCTTGACCTAAATCCACTTGTTAAACATACAACTGGGCTTATCATGTGTAGAGTTCATTGTTTATAATTACCATTGGCCAGAGAAGTGGGCAATGTGGGAGATATCTATCAACTTCTGAGATCTCCAGCTGACCACGTGACACGCCGCTCACTCATGGATGTATGTATCAAATTAAGTACGTTGCTTACTAAATACAAGGTATACAGTGTACAACAATATGTTTGTTTCTGGTTATATATGCTCGTTAAAATAGGGTAGGTAGGTAGGGACGTTATATTAATACTATCATTACATTGAAAACGTATTGAAAGGTAAAACAGTGATAAAGTAAATGTACCGACCACAGGTCAAGTATATACAAAGTTCAGGACTATAGGTAGATCGGGGTCACCAGAATAAAAAATACCCTATATAGATCTTTTCGAATATAATTATATCCCTGAGGAGTTATATTCGCAAACGTTTCCGTATACATGCAGCTCCCGTTGTCTATAAGATGCTGTATTCGGAGTAGTTGTTGTATTATACAGATAATGTACATAAATGATTTTCAAAAATCAAAGGACTGGAAGTACTGAAAGAAACTTTCACTGCAACATGGAACGGGAACCAGTTTAACAGTTGATTAGCGGATGTAGCGAAACGTAGCACTTTGGTCCGCATCAACATGCATGTAATGTCTGTAAAGCTTCCCTGTTCAGTATTCGATACACCTCGCCCTAGTACGTTCACTGAAGGTACGAAATCGACGTTATCTGATTCCCGTTCCATGTTGCAGAGTTCGACGGGAACCAGATTAAAAAAGATCGAGGTGTTCTGAATGCTACCCAGCGTTCTCTTAACCGATTAGCCACAACTTTAACCTATTTTATTGCATTCTACAAGTCCGAGGATTAAGCCTCATTACGTTGGAGGTCATTCGTTCGGAATTAAATACACAGTTTCATAATTACAAAACGTATTAAAAAGACTTATCAAGGTTTATTTATTATGATTTCTACAACACTAAATTATAATCCACCCACCGTCACTCTTAACCCTTGTCAAGATGAAACATCTATAATTATGAATTTTGGCAGAAATAACACATGATTTAGTCGTTCATATTTAAATACATGCACTTATTATGGTTGGCCATTGTGGTACCATAAGTGTTTATAAAAGATTAAAGCAAATGACTGAGAATTTGTTTCTAATCATCCGTTCTTCCTTGAGGTAGGTCATTGGTCGGTCGCCATTATGTAATACTGACAAACTTACATAAAATAAACTGTAAAATTCTAATTATCATATTTCACGCAATGAAAATGTACTTAACAAATAGATCACGTCAAATATGATTTAAAACTCAATTGTATACAGTTTCTTATCCTATATCAAAACTTGTTGTTTTGACAATACAAACATTATTTTAATTTGATCTAATCGTAACGTCCCGGAAGCATTCATTACGGAAATGCCCGAGTAGTTAAGGTTGGGTACATCTTTGATTGACGTGGTTCCTATGACATTACACTCCGATTAATAACCGATTGTGCAATACGCAATGCGCAATAAAATTGTCAAAAACGCTTCACGGACAGAATGAGCTTAATTACTATAATAACACATGATAAAAATCAAACTAAAATGTTAGATATTTTATCAGCTCAAATCCTGACACTGTCTCCCTCAGGATAAGGAGATGAAAACCGTTTCCTGTAAGCAGCTATTGTCTGGATCAGGATACTATACGCGCGGTTGTGTCACAAAAATATACTTTCCCGAATTTAGGGAATTTTATTAATTTCCGTATGTATTTTCATTTAGGAGGGAATGTATGTTGCTCCAAATACAGAACCATCCGCACGCTTTATAAGCACGGTCAACTGTTTTGCAAATATTGCTTTGACGGAGTCGTCTGGCGGTAGTCTATACGTTTAAAGCGGAAAAGCTTAATTTTTGTCAAAGTTATTTGTTCTGCAATTTAAAGTGTCTAGGCTCCAGATTTATGTTTACGCGACGTTCTTTTTGAACTGAGTAATTACTGTTTAGATAAAAAATCAAGACGAAGAAATACTATATGAATAATGTACTGTTTGTCTTAGACAAAATCCTTAGCGGTATTCTAGACATATTTATTATGGTCATGTTGTTCTGTTAAATAATTTTCGTTTTTTAAGTGTTTTTTTAATTCGGCAAATCTCGGCCGAATTCGTCGAAAGGAGAAGGAGGTACGGAATCAGCCGAGGTGTTCCGATTGTGTGTGTCCGATTATATAATCTGTATGGTACATATAGGTTAATAAAAATCAGATATGCTGTTTTATTAGTTCAGGTCTCTTTAAAAAATTGATATTCACATGTTTGCAAATTTAAATGTAGTACATGTATATATATGTGTACATTGTATTTGGTATAATCGGAAATTATCATCTGACTATATTGTAGGTGTATACACCCATACACCCACACATACTAATCATAAGATAACATAACCACATGATTAATCAGTTTGTTCATCCTCAAATATTTATACAAGGTTCAGGTATGTTAAAAATGAGCAAATATTAGTAATCGTTAAAGGGACCCCAAATTTTGATTTTTAGTTTCGCTCGTTTCAATAGTTGTATTATTGATGTAGTAGGATTTTGAAGGGACTTGACGATTAAACACCAGGGCCCGTATTTACTAACGTAAATGTTAGTGAATATAGGCCGAGCAATCACTGCTGCGAGTTCGAATCCTACCTTGGACCAAACAAATTTGACATGCGAGGAAGCTGTTCATCTAGCCAGGGTCACTCAAATAGAAGGGTCTGGACTCCGTAAATTAAAGCGTTGGAAATCGATCATGTGATCGCGCGCAAGATGGCCGTCATTGAACGCATTGAAATAGATACCCAAATATGCACAAATTACTGAACATTATTGGTGTAGAGCTCCACGAAAAGTTAGGTCGTAAATATCCTCTTATAATTTGACCAATTTACATGTATTTATGTTGAAAATTACACGATGTCTTACATTTTTCTTTATAAAAATAGATTAATATCGTGTTTTTGTATCTTTCTACCGTGAGTTTTCATTAAAATGGATCTCATTTGTTTTTAATCTTTGAAAAATGGGCTACTCCCATAGTCTTCAAAGCAAATTTAAAGGGCCAAGGCCAATAACTCAAATAATGACCATTGTTTTTGAAAAAAAAATCATTTTCTATCGCAGAAACCTTTAAAAATTATAAATGTTCCAAAAAACTTGTCAGCACCATTTTTAGATAAATTATTTTGAAATTATGGGTATAAAACTGTAAGATGTTCAAACTTGCCTCTGTTATAAGCTATTGCTATTGTTTCTGTACACCGTTATCAAGCTATTGTGATTTACTGCGTTGGTAGTTTTTTATGGATTTGGGAAAGTAAACAATTACCAAGCGGCCAAGATGATTGGATTTTGATACGTTTTGTGCCAAATGTGATCCGTTAATAAAGCATGGATAGGCAGCGCAATAACAAAATCATGATTGTTTATCTCTATGCGCATGTATAGTAAATACATCAGACAGTGTTGAAATAATATACTTTAGAACTGAAGTCTTGTCCGACTGCGGTGTCCGTGGTAATTTTTAAAACCAGTAAAGCTTCGTTTCGTAATTAAGCTTACTTTATATCGTCTTCTCTAAAACTGGTTTAGCAAGCTGTATCAATGATCGAATGCCTAGTAGCGTCTTCTTTCCAATAGTATCATTTCTGTTCATGTACGATCATTATACATGTAATATACTATGCAACCTCTCAAAAGCAAATCCTTTAGGAGCTGCAAAATTATGTTGTTGTTAAGAGGTTGTTGCTCTAGAGAGGTTAAATTTATATTTAAATCGTGCAGTAGAAAAATCATGTTGTTGTTGCAGAGAGGTTGATGTTCTAGAGAGGGCCGCTCTGGAGAGGTTGTACTGTATACATTTATAATGAAAGCATGCACATAAATAGGAAATACATTGTATGAAATCTAAAACTTAAAACGGCTGTTTACTCAAAATAGATTTTTTTTATTGAAATGTTCGATATTTTGCCATACTTTTTTGAACAGGGGCAATTACATTTCGAAATAGATTGCGTTGCCTGATCAAATGGATCATAATACCAATGCTGTCATAATAAAACAATCTTTAAAATGATATATCAGTGCTCGTCCCACTTTCTTATCCAGTAAGTGAAAAGTTTGTTTTTTGGCTTTCTTATCTTAATGGAATATAAAGTAACTTCTTTTAGTGTTGAAAAACGAGTTAGTACGCACTGCGCAAGCTACAGTCGAAACTGATTCTTTTAGCTTTTTTTTATTAACGAAGAACACCCAAATAAGAACTCTAACCTATACTAAGATATCACAAGGACTAAAAAAATATGATAACGTCATATATATACAGTGTAATTTATGTACATTTTTATCGTTTTTTTTGTCAAGCAATATGTAGGTTTTTGTCGATGTGTGAAGGCCAAACGGTTTCATAATACTAGTAATTGCAAACCTTTTATATGCAAGCAAATGGACATTGTACGAAAATAACTTGATCATACATTTGAAAACCAAGATTTGTATTCCAAAAGTATTGACAACTTGCATCCGCTGTGCATAATCATAATTGTTTGAAAGTACTGCGTTTTCTGTAGATCAAACAGAACGTCGGTTTAAGGTGCATTCGCGTGTCAATCGAATATTGATTATGAGCCATTTTAATGCGTCTCGTATTTCGTATGCACAAACCAGTCCAACTTACTTATAACAATTACATGTTATATAGAATAAACAACACACGAACAAGTATACTATACCCGTAGTTTCGATTGATCTTTGTACAAAAGTGTATTACGACCATTTGCACAAGTACAAACTACTCATATCAGGATCTTTGAACGCCTCACCAGAGTCTTAGCAACCATGAGTTAGTAATCACCCACTTATAATTCAGCTACGTTTTATAAAAAAATATATCGTTAGAAATATTGTAAACACATGAAAAATGGAGAAACTACAATGTAATTCAGCTTATTGCAAGCACACGAGAGTATTGCAAGCACACCAGTTTATTGCAAAGCACACCAGCTTATTGCAAGCAAACGAGATTATTGCAAGCATATCAACTTTTTGCAAGGATACTAGATTATTGCAAGCATATCAGCTAATTTCAAGGATACCAGCTTATTGCAAGCATACTAATTTATTGCAAGCACACCAGATTATTGCAAGCACACCAGCTTTTTTGCAAGGATACTAGGTTATTTTAAGCATACTAATTTATTACCAGCGTACTAGAATATTACAAGTATACTAGATTATTACAAGCATTGCGGCTTATTACCCGCATTGTAGATTATTACAAGATTTCTAGATTAGTGCAAGCATACCAACTTATTACACGCATACTTAATTATTACAAGTATACTAGATTATTACAAGCATTGTAGATTATTACAAGCATTGTAGATTATTACAAGCATAGTAGCTTATTACACGATTTCTAGATTATTACAAGCATAGTAGCTCAGTGTTAGAAGCATTGTAGATTATTACATGCATAGTAGCTTATTACAAGCATAGTAGATTATTACAAGTACTGTAGATTATTACAATCATTGTTGATTATTACAAGCATACTAGAATATTGCAAGCATATCAGCTTACAAAGAATTTGTCCCGAGTTAACACTGTATATATACCTGTATATCTATCATATGTGTAAATATTTGAGAGTTAGACAATTGCTTCATTTCTCTACTACAGTCAGACCTGTGAACAAAGACTATCTGTTGGAAAGCTTGGCCTTTATTGATATTAATGGCCTTTATTAATATTAAAGGCCTTTATTGATGTTAATGGCCTTTATTTGATGTTAATGGCCTTTGTTGATGCTAATGGCTTTTATTGATGTTAATGGCTTTTATTGATGTTAATGGCCTTTATTGATGTTAATGGTCTTTATTGATATTAATGGCCTTTATTGACATTAATGGCCTTAATTGATTTTAATGGTCTTTATTGACGTTAATGGCCTTTATTGATGTTCATGGCCTTTATTGACGTTAATGGCCTTTATTCGGTGATGGATACTAGCACAGGTTTGACTGTATATATTTGTATTTTGAAATGACTTGTAATAAATGTCCTTATGACGAGAAGCGAAAAGTACGCACAGTATCTTGTGGTTTACTATAAATATGTGAGACCTATAATCGGTCCATACGTGAAACTTGAAACACGCGTAGACTCAAATTCAAGCTTTTTTAGCTTGCAAATGATTCTTTTACAAAGACATGTTGATTACATGTATGCGATTGTTTGTTTACACACCAAGGCAACGTCACAAAGGTAAGAAGCACTGAAATATTTCGGGTAGAACTTCCTTAAAGATAGTGGTGATATCTAGTTAAAAAAACTTTAAGCAGACGTAACACATTTTCGGCATTGGTTTACATGCATTCGGGTATAACTTAACTTCATTTGGGTAAAATAAAACGTATTGAAAAAAACGACCTACCCGTTTAAAATATGTAAAAAGATATGAAGTACACATAACATGGATCATTTTTTTGGACAAACTTTTAACTTCAGCACGAAGATTCAGTGCAGTGCACAGTTAATAAAGACGCTGTTATTCATGTCGTTTTTATTTGCAACCCTTGACCTTTGAGATCACACTGACCCCGATGTTAAAAATACTTGAGATCAGTCTCCGATCTTGTCTCCTTAAGTTGATTATGACCGGGCAATAATGATACTATTGATACAGTAAAACCTCTCCAGAGTGGCCCTCTGTAGAGAAACAACCTCTCTATAACAACACCTTCTAAATTTCCATAAGTTAATATTTACTGTAAATTTAACCTCTGTAGAGCAACAACCTCTATAACAATAGCTTCAAAATTTCCCTTAGTTGATATTTACAGTAAATGTAGAGCAACAACCTATAAACAACAGCCAATATTTACAGCTCCCACAGGGTGTTGCTCTACAGATATTGTACTGTACATTAGTATAACAACATAACTGATCTGTAAATGTATTTAAATATCTAATCAGCTCTAGTTTCCAATATATTTTTTTGGGGAATATTTTTCTTTATCATGATGGATTGATATCGCGATTTTACATCTTTCTACCGTGGGTTTTCATTATAATGGATCTCTTTTTTTCTTTAATCTTTAAACGTCAATGACTCAAAGGGTTATCATCGTTCTACCTTTAAAAATAATAGATGTTTCATTGACAATACTTTTGGACATAATGAGTATAAAACCTTAATATATCAAGAAGTCATTATACGTTCGTGACCTGATGAGAGTATAGTAAGAGACAAGCCATCAAACGATGATTAACTAAAAGGAAGTTTGAAACAAACACTTATCATTTACTTGTTTCAACGTCGTTTTCTTAGAGGCACTAGAGAAAATCGTTAAGTAAACATTTTATAAGCTAAATATAGTCAAACTACATTTGTATCTAGTATTTCTACACGTTATTTCTCCCACCAATTTTTCAGACCCTAAATATGAAAGTTACCAGTTGCTTAATGGGGGACAGGTTGCGCATACTCATTCATTGACCCCGGGACACCATTTATGCTGAACACACCGCTTAACTTTGGCATTTTGATGATAAATAACAAATAAAATAACGTTAATTTTTTCCCATAAGGCATTATTAAGCAACTAAATTCACAGAACTTCCGGAACAACCCTCATAATTTTAATGTGTGACGAAAATAACACCATTGATATCTATGTGGTTGATACTAGTGGCAACAGACATACACTTGTACTTAAAAATACGACAGTTCCACAAATAACTGCGCAATTACGTATACTTTCGGTAACACAGATAAAAACTTACCACACGTGACAATTTATTTCAAAATTATATTGCGTAAGTCATTGAAATAGATAAGTTCGATTGCGAAATTTACTGAACAAACAACGAAATTGATCCTGACACAAAACCAAGCATGTTTAAGACAAACCAGTCTAATTTAACAAATTTAGCAAAGGAAGATTTGAAGACCATGTGACCACGTGAGCGAGTAAACTGTTGTTTTCAATGTTTCTTAAATCCATTTAATAGTCCCGCCCACCAAGCTCTATAGGGAGCCTGTTAGCGGTCCGAATCATAGTCGTGGCGCATATTCTCAGCGACCGTTTAGCTAATGTACAATAATAAATAATAATAAAAAAAATAAACACCAACATCGGTGATGTGAGGAATTTACCGTTACATTAAATATTGTTTTTACTCGCGCAAAACAAAGTCAGTACTGGTATAGTTTTCAGCAATACTGATTCGGTTGACAGTAGCTCTATACGACTGAAATACTGAAAACAATCCGAAAGAAAATACAAATTTAAGATCTGAATTATAAGTTTCATGTAAGACTCATTACTCAATAGTCAAGAGCCATTAAATCACTGAAAATTAAAGTAGGAACACGTGTTTTATTCTTTAATTGTACAAACACTTATTCGAACAATTGTTTATATATCTAATATCATAAAACATGTTACAGATCTTTGAAGACCAATTATCACAGAGAACATGACCAATACATTGTACTGCAAATAGCAAACATAAAATTTCATACACAGTAACAACACCCCATCCTTACGGACACCGCACTAATACACTGCTCATCTTTAATAATCAGTCAACATGCATATGGTCTATTCTGGATGTATTGTGAACACGACTACCAATTACTTTATTAGTTACACGTGCGATTCTGTTCCGATGGACCGTAAAATGTTCTTTTATCCTATCGTTAACCTCACTAAGAACTAAAACAAAATGACATTTTATTTCTTATCTATAAGTTATCAAATAGAATCATTGATAGTCTTAAATACGAGTATTGTCATTTATTTACATGTAAACTATATGTATCAAAAAATCTAGGCGACCGATTATAAAAGCTGGGTGTTGTACTTGGATACTTTTCACCCGATCCACAAAATTCTGAAATAGGGGAGTTTTACTGTACCATTCTGTATATACAGTATAATTATAATTCTGGGCTTGTTACTTTGAATGTACATTTTTCTTAAGCCCATTAGCTTTTTTAATTTAGTAATTCAGAACACTAGGAAAATGACAGTAAAATATAAGAGATATATTTTATTTGCTCCAAAACAATATTTACATAATGCCTTTCTTTAGCCACATCTTGTAAAAATGTAGTCAGATGTTTTTTTCTTATTTTTTTGCAATATCATTGAAAAATACTGTGCTACATTTCTATAATTACGTACTTAATGATTAAAAACAATAATTTCAGAATGTTTTTATTGCAAGTTAAAGTCAATTTCATTGATAAGACAACTTTTAACATCCAAAAACCTAATGGAACTTTAAACTAAATCTTTTTTTTTTTTAAATTAGTATAGAATCTGAGGTAACTAAGCTGTTTTCCACCATACACATTCAATATTATTTTTCGTATAATATGCTTAGTATTGCTCAATAGCTATGTACATAAATACCATATTTTTTACTTCGATTGATCTATTATCAATAGGGAAAATTTGATGAATACATGTATTAGAATACCACTTATTTACGATGGATTAAATCTCTAAAGAAAAACGTACGATGACCCTAAAATCTCCACCAGGTTCGGCTAGCATTCAATTCACCAAGTTTCATTCAAATGTATATTTAGATTCATAAATTTAATTCGCGTGATAAAAAACCTAAGCCAACTCATATACGCATTTTAAACAAGCTACAATACTATAGTCTGTAGCACCTCACATTTTTTGATTTTATGAAGCTACTGAGGTCATCTTTACAATTCTATCCTTTTGTGGACAACAGGCTGCACAATGGATGTAGGTCGTGTTTTGTTGTTACCAGGCAAAAAATAAACAATCCATTTATATCTTTTGCTTACCTTGATCAAGGACGTATGGAATGATATTATCAACCAGCGGGGGTATGATCCGATTATATTATAGTTGAGTAATATGAGAGGCGAGGTATTTGAATACAATGAATTATACTCGGTACTTCTATAACGATGTGAAATCATAATGTTTTAACTGATCGAATATTAAAGCAATGACATGCGAATAATATGCATTCAGTATGCTTGATAAACGAGGTGATCTTTAACGGGATCGGAACTCGAAATTCAGTCGGCAAACTGCAGGAGCTTTTACAGTTGGTTCAATACAATCCTCAAATCCACCTCGAGATACTAGTATCAAGTTCATTATTAATTGCAACCTGGGTAAATTCTTTTTCATTGGGGTTACTCGTTTCACCGCTAATCGCGGTTTAATGGTTGGTGCGTTTGACATGTAACCCGGCGATCAGGTTTGGTTCCCGGTCGCAGCAGGTCATGTCGATTTTCTTCCACATGTGGAGACGCTACCGGTTCCCTGTGGAAGGTTTATTAGTATTGTATAAGTAGGTCCATGGAATGGCCATCGTATATATAACTGAAAAATTGTTGAACCCGTCAAAATAAATAAATAATCGTTGCACCAACAGTCAGGTTCAAGCTTTAACAATGAAGGAAACCCCACAAGAGTATGACCTGGGTATACATAAAACCTCCTGTAAGCTAGCTGGTCTGATTCATCACATCTGAAGTTTCATCGGTTTAATCCAGAATGTGATTCGAACTCACGGCGACGAGGGACTAGCGTCTACTAATCAGAAACCCTAACCAATCGATCACGGAGGTCCCCTTAGTCAATACTAGTATATACTATCTCAACGCAAAGATATACAAATGTATAAACATTGGGAAATATGAATCAATAAATGAAACCCAGAGTATACTACATTTATTTCAATAAAAATCCATACGTAAATATAATGCTTATGGATGCCACTTGAATTATCAATCTTATCAATAAAAAGCTTTTAAATTAATCCTTGTAACGTCAGAATGAATACTGGCAGATAGTTATGAATAAGGTCACCGACTTTAAGCTTCTATTTATGACGAAGGGTGAGGTGTATTCAATCGGAAAGCCTTGTAAAAGAGCCTAGATAAAGGTACTTAGTTTGGGTATACCTGTAATGTTAAAAATCTGTGACCAAATTTTATGGACATAGAGTAGAAATTGATGCAGTTTCGCCGGCGGACAGAGTGAACTTGGTAAAAATAGTATTAATGCGCCATAACTCACACAAGCTTTCGTATGAAAAGCAGACATACGTACACCGAATGAAGCACGTTTTTAGTTGAACTTCGTTTATTTGAAATACACTCGTCTAATGTGCTTCAAATAGTTATTCACGTCATTACAGACTTAATAGACATTGTGAATTGTTTGTAACAAGGGTTCATTTTACGACCCACTTTAATACGTTAAGACACGAGCGTGAATGGCTGATTTGAGAATAATATACGATGCTGTTGCCGAATTTTTACTTCAATTCCGGAAGAAGACAGCTATCTTATATTATACAATGCTGTACAAATTTTATATAAATTAGTTTGAGAGGCTTTCTGGGAAGATTGGGCTTATGCATTTGCCTCTATAAATAAAATCTTAAATTGTTATTTATTATCAAGATCCTTTCATGGGGTTGGTACATACTTATAATAAAACATCTTCCGTTCAGATCAATAGACGTAAACATGCTTCTTGTTCTTGTTAAAAAATTCTTACGAATCCCTCACAAATACTAGTAGGTATTGTGAAATTTTAGTACATACGAAATTTTCATAGATCGCTGTTCGTTCGTTTTTTTAGCAACTAGGATTTGATTAACATGACTCGCTGTAATTCTAAAGTTACCAAGTGTAGTTGCTCCTGGGTTTAATTGTTGAACCTGGTCTGACAGTGAATGCCCTCAAGTTGGTCATGTACAAATCACACTTGGCATGGGAACCATTTTTACCTAAACGTCAATTGCCAATGCTATCCTATTAGCACAACACTTGATTACTTTAATTTAGCATCGTTGTAATCAATAGGTAACCACTACTAAATAGACAGGATGTATTCGTTCGGGAGAGGGTAATGAGGCATTTATAACATGGATGGTGTTCATATTTCATGATTATTTCTATCCCTTTTGCATTTAGAAAACACATATCGATAAGCGAGAAAGCTGTTGTCTTTGACTTTGCATTAGCAACGGCAACGCTATAGCGTGACCTCTCTGTACTTCGTAAGCCGTACGCACCATGATTGTAGGATACGCATTTATAAATATACTTTTAGCAACAATAATGATGTGTTAACTTCTAGAATATTATATAATATTATACCTCTCATTATTATTCAGCGTTTTTGTGCTCTTCATCGCTGACATTACATTAATCATAATGACATGTGTTTATTTGTATTCTATATTTGTTTTGTTTTGACGATGTAAATTGTACAAGTCTCTAATAAAAGTTCTTTTCTGTTCATAATACGTTACATGATTCAGTGATTTTAAGAACTGTTGAGTGCACACTTCGCGTTTCTTTCCATGTCTAAAGTCTAATCTTTTACTTTATCTAGTAGCATGCATTTAGAATAACAAGTATTCAACTTGTTAATTTTGAAAAAAAAATCTGTTTTGAATTCGAATATCCTATTACGTCCTCAGACAGGTTAACTAAGAGTGGGAGTTTTATGGCAAATTACGGGTTATATTTTTCCACGAATATATCGGTTACGTTTTTGAATTGGTAATATCATACTCAATGTAACAATATAAAAATGTAGAATGTTAGTCATGCATCAGAAACTACTTCAATAGTTTTTGCACCAATCTTCTACACAACTTTTTTATGATTATTCTTTAAATAATTAATAGTTATTCCCAAACAAATAAAAGCGCTTGGAACTTAAAGCCAAGTTTAGGTAAAAAAGTAGAGTAATTATACATGTACTCAAAATCATATTACTCATTGATGAAGTCGCATTAATGCTTCATAATACGATAAAATGACCACCATTGACAGCTAAAGCCGGATTCGTTCTTTTCAAAAGCAAGAAATTTGCCGTAACAAGGGGGGTAATTCAAGCAATTAAATCTATGTAATAAAGTAGATTTGTCTCCCTTGATAACCATGACGTTTATCAATGGTGACCTGAAATGGCAATCTGACTAAAGTTTTCGATCTTCCTTACGGCAAGATCTGATGACGGCCTATACCAGTTTCTATTTTCAAAAGTCGGAATTTCCATTATCACTATTTATATCTATTTATAATTCAGCCAATCGTATAACTCGTTTCATCGCTACTTTGGCCGAATGAACTTTCTACCTGGCGATGTTATTTAAACGTTAGTAAACATTAAATTACGTATAACATATTTGTCTGCAACCACTTTTTGATTTTTTGAGTAATCCTGATCGATTCGGCCATAGTAGTACAGAAAATTTAATAAACACGCATGTCACATGGGCGCTATCATTACATTTAGTTGCGTAAGAATAGGTGTTCGTGATAACTACAAGTCAAACATTGTTTTTTACTGCGGTTAAAAATAGAATCAGATCACTTTCAGAATTATGAAAGTAAGGCGTTGATTGGCTAGTGGAAAAGGTCACCTGAGGTGACCTTCTATAGGTCGTCTTCAGATCCTCATAGCGTAGCGAATTTGAGGATATGATTTTAATCAGATTGCCTGAAATGGTTTCTTCACAAATAAAAAGAAACATGAAAATAAAGTCGAAAAAGTAGTTATGGTCAGAGACCTGTCATCACTGAAAATATACCTTCAAAAATGAAAATTTTGATTAAAAAGTCAAACAAAATCTTATTATTTTGTCGACCAAGAGAAACCCGGTTGATGATCTTCATCGGGCTGAAAACGGAATGTGAAAACCGGAAATTTACCAGACCGGAACGTAAATAAAACCATTTCTAAGTGAACGTAACATAAATGAACACAATGTCGTCCATTTTGGATAATCAGCTTTCAAAAGTAACAAAAAAATAGAGAAATCGTTTATTTCAGCAACAAACTTTTAAAGATGAAAGCTGAAAATCTAAGTTTACAGTCATCAACAACTACACTACGTTGATTGCACTATAAAATCATTTTAAGAATAACATAAAAAAGCAAATTGTATTTTGGGCCGTGTTTTAAAAACAATCTTATGAGTAATGATAGTTCTAGTATGCGTACGTTGATGAAAAGCAAGCTTCAACATTTATATGCAGTCAATTCTGCGAACAAGGGCCTACCTTTGAGAAAGTCTAAATGTGGCCTTTATTGATTTTGTTCTAAATAATCAACGATGGTTTTAAAAAGAACGGTCTTTATTCACATGGTGGCCCTTATTAGGAGGTGACCGCAAACACAGGGTTTGGCTGTACTTATGATATTGGTACTCTAATCATTTAAGATACACAAAATTCCCTAAAATCTTACAAGTCTGGAAACGTCATATGGCGAACAGAACAGAAACTTTATTAAACTTGTACAATATGTACATCGTTCACATATATACTGTATATAACATAATTATATACATCACATACAAACATGTGCACAAAAGGAGCATGATATAGCACTTGGTGCCATAATGCTTACACAATCACGATCAGGCCTTGAAATGCGAATGAGTCACACGGAAATCACTTCTATCTGATTAAAGGCAAACCTGTGAACAACAGACACTATTGATGATGACATAATATTTGTCTTTATTGACAGCTGATCATTATTTAGGCGGTCATTTTTTCTAAATAATCAAACACGTTTTCTTAAAAATGGCCTTCATACACGTGCCTACACTTTTTCTAATAAAAAAAAAACAATTAAAAAAATGGTTAGGGGCTGGAAGAATGGGCCATCAGAGTACCAGAGCTTAAACAACGTACATGCAGAACTGCAAGAAGGCAATCTACGGTGAAAAGATGCCCCCTTTACTTAGAAAAATACCTATACATTAATATAGGGCAAGGTGCGCCCCTGACAGTCACAGACATAATTTATAAAAGCATGTTTTTTACTGTTGACTTAACAGACACAAACAATAGGTAGTCATGCTTATATCTAAGAAGAAATATGTACGTTTGATTTATAAATGATCAAATTTTATAGACATTAATGTGGTCGGAATATTCAAGTACATTAGACGCAGTTTCTCAATAAAATGAATAATTTTACAGCCTTATAATATACTTCTACTTACATAATATTATAAAAAAATTATATAAAAAAAGTTAAATGAACCAACAGTAAGAGATAAATTACCTATATAGTGTGTAGAGTTCGTGGACAAGCATTCATATTTCCATAATATCTAAGGGAAGCAACTCGAACTGACTTTTGAATCAAAAATAAATTTTCCCACGGTCCTCAGACACATCTTTACATAATATCGTCTTTGTGATTATAATCAACTAAATAAATGTTTGACTTTTAGATGGGGATATTAGAAAGGATGTTAAATTAATAATTTGAGGCAGAAAAACATGAAAATAAAGTCAGAATCACATTTTGTGGTTTTTAATAAGGGAGATAATTTGAACGTAGTGGTATGGTAATTTGGTGCAAAATTCTCCGTAATCGGAAAATAATTTCTTCAATATTTCTTAGATTCTTTGTCTTAGGTTGATATTAAACGCATATTTATATAGAGTTATCTTTAAATAGGCTATACAAACAGAAAAAGTATCGAATTTCAGATATTGAATTTAACGATAGTGTAAGCATTTTAGTGAGAGTTGCTCTTTTCATATTTATTTTTCATTTTCTATTTATACATGTTTCTATATCCCGGCAAACAAAGTTTGAGAGGGGTATATTGGAGTTACTCTGTCGGTTGGTCGGTCGGTCAGTCGGTTGGTCCGTCCGCATACAGTAGAAAAATGAAAAATAAATATGAAAAGATCAGGGTCTTAACAGCATGCATGATGTAACTTCCAGCGAACCCGGATCTCCAGGTTGCAAATCCAGCGCACTAACCACTAGACCACGCCCCCTGGAAGTCCAATTGTGATAATTCCAAATCTGAATATATACATAGACAGCGAGTAGATGTCCGCATTAAGATAATGATCATTTCGGGACGTCAAGCCAATTTTGCAAATCTGTTTATATTTAGCACACAAGAAAGTACAAAGTGGACTTCATAGTAGGTGTTCGTTATTCACAGGTTACAATAAACCGACTGTCTAAAAAAGTATATATAGAGAGGTATTCAAAGCCAAGTGGTCTCTATTTACAGTTGATATTTGGGACATGTTTGGCAGTCATGAAAAAATCCGGTTTGTGTCTAATAGTTTGTGCACCAAAAAGCATCATTTATTACACAACAACATCGGCAACAACAACAACAACAAAACAATGATATGTGGTAATAAAAAGTAAGCGCATTAACAATTTAAATTGTACATTTGTATGTAGAAACAAGCACTGTCTTCTATCAAATACGAATCACACAATGTCATGGAGACTGTAAACAAATCAACTGCGTCAAATCAATGTCATCAACATTAATATATACAACAATAATCACAATTTATTAATAATAAGTACTTCATCAAACATAGGCAATTGTCTACAAAGGGTAACAATCTTAGCTTAGTCTATGTTTGATTATAACCGCTCTCCTTTTAACAAATCAGCCATAAGCACATATTCTTTTATATCTGAAGGCACCTTCATATGATCCAGATATCGATGTAGTTTAATACCAGGCTGTGACCGTCTTACAACCTCACGACATCGCATTTGTAATGCCTTCGGGTTTTGCTGAACGTACAAGCCCTCACGGCCACAACCTATTGTAGCAGCCAAGTCCTTCCACACAGCGCGTAAAGCATACACAGTATGGTGGGGCTTTTTCAGGTCATCAAACTTTACATTATAACCACAATCCAACAACAGCGTCGCGATGGAATCTAATTTTTCAATCCCAAGATTCCGTGCGGTGTTGCTTCTTTCGACATGATCACGTGACATTGCCATTGCCAGCGTAGTTTTCCCGTACTTGTCACACTGTTCCAGAATTGGGTTATAGTACAATATTTCTCGTATGATATCCATTTCAGACTCTGATAAAATTGCTCGCATCAACGGGGACTCAAGCTTTTTATTCCTGGCGTTGACGTTTGAGCCCATTTTCAGTAACTCGCTAATAAGACGTCGACTGACTCTGGTTACTATGGCAACATGAAGAACGGAGTCCTCGTTATGACTATTGTTCTTGAGTTCAAGATGGCGGCGAAGTTTAACGAGATCTTGAGACAAGTCGAGTTTCTTCGCGATACCTAGCAACAAATTGCACGGTACGATGTGCTTCATTCTTTTTGTCTTCCGTTTAAAACCACAGCGCCTCAAAACATCTGAAACCACATTAGGTACATGCATATAGAAACAGACGTAAATCTTCATACAAACAAACTACTCGATATGGACATGGGTTAAATGCATCTTTTCGACAGACATTACGCTATTGTATATAAAAACGAATGTATGATGAACTAGACGTATATACTTATATCACGTTTATATAGCAAATAGTGCGAAAGGAATTTTACATTTCTATTCATTGCTGAAGGTAAGGCGTACAAAAAATGTTACACGACCAATCCCATTTTTCTCGCCGAACCTAGACTTTGTATGGGATCCGAGGAACAGTACGTCCACTATCTCGCGTTTTATCTTTCCGTACGCTTTCAATAATAATAATAATACAATTTCATTAACTACATATACCTACTCTTTTTCTAACGAGCATGAAACGAAAACCAGAAACAAGCATTTCTTATGCTCAATTTGAATAAATAACCTAACTGTGCGTATATAAGTCTAACATTGCAAATTGCTTAGTCGCATGATTATTACCGAGACTGAAGTGAATGTAATAATATTTATTAATGAATTACTATTTGAGTGTTTTTAAATTCTTATACTAGTATTTAGCGTTAATAAATAAGTATGATTGTACCTGCGCATTCAGCGTATCCCATGCATTGTGATATGTCCAGTAAGTTACAACCTTGTAGCTCGGGCGATTTGTCGGCATGGTGATCAAGCAACAACTTCGCCACATTTGGTTGGTTCTCAAGGACAGCTAATGCTAAAGGTGTGTAAAAGCCTTTGCACGTCGTGGGTGCTCCGTTTTCTATCAACATCTTAACCACCCAATAATTTCTTGTCAATATGGCGGGCATAAGAAGCTCTCGAGTGATATGCTCCGGGTGTTGTATAGAATAGATTTTGAAATCTTTCCTAAATCGCCGGAACACACTTTCGAAGACCGCCAAACTTTTTCCGGCAGCAATTTTCATGACTTGCAAATCTGGTCGGACGCCGTTTTTGAACATCATTTCTACAGCGTTGATGGAATCTTCTTCGATGGCTTCTTTGAGTCCTCTTTGCAGGGCAACATCACTCATCACCCCACTGTTCAGTAGGTCATGCATTGTGTCAAATTCGTTCGTTTTTATACACAAACCAATAAGAGAAATCTTGCTGACATCGAGTGTTTTGTGTCCATGTGCGTCGGGAACGAGATGGGCATATCTAAAGATACCAGATCGGTTTGCGAGATATATCTCTGGACGGAGTATGATTTGTTTCAAGTAGCACATGCGGTGCTTAATAATGGCTAAATGCAGGGGAGACAACTGAAACTTGCCAAGTTGTTCTAAAGATACTTTGGCTTTCCTAAGCAAGAACATCAGTAAACTACCATCGCCTACAGCCGCGGCAGCATGTATAAGACTCGTCTGTGTTTGTCCAACGACTTCTTCAATATCGAGTGTCAAGGATCGTAGACTGCATGACGACTTCCTGGAAGACATACCACGATTGCAATCGTTCAGCTCCAATGATTTAAGACTACTGCTTGAACGCCGTTTCGTCAAGCGTGACGTCATGGGCCTGTTGTTGTTCGAGAGATCGAAGTCTACAGAATAACGCCGGATATTCCCGCAACCTGATGATGGTAATACAATCGAACGTTTGTAACTAGGCGAAGGTGAAGCAGACGTGGGTGATTCAGTTGAATGTCGACAGTACCCTCTTATAACATTTTTTGCCATGTGACTAAAACTATCAAAATCAAACCCTGTATCCTTAATATATGTCATGTATTCATGTTCATAATGACACCTGCATTCATGATCCGACCTTGACCCATTTTCCCTGAAGTTGAAAGTCAGATGACAATTTGCAAGATGTGGTGAGTGTTTGTATGCGTCATCAATCGCTGACATCGCGCTCGGGTGCCTTGTGACAACAAGACGAAGTAAATCCAGAACCTGCTCGTCATCTGAAAGTTCAGGATGTCTTGTTGCCATGGTGACGGTATGTTGTTGTTTCAATTGTTCAGGTAATTGTCAGTAATTCACACGTTCATCTACAAATAAAACACAGTTAAGTAAAATGACATTTTCTGTAAATTACAATAAGCGGAATAATTGATATACATTTCTGTAGTTATGTCAAGGGGTCGTATAAATTATTTGAGCCGAATTATTTTAATTATCCTATGGTACAGCTTGATTTCGCCAAGTTTACTGTAAATATGTACATGTATAGTTGTCGAATGAGAAAACTATTTATCAACTTAAATAACAAAATAAGTTTTATAAAGAAGAAAACAGGTGCACTTGTATAAATCTGGTAAACAATGAACAAGGAAAGGTTACTCGTGAATAAGCTGCAAAAATATCATAATTTATCTTGAGATATTGTGACAGACGGATACGGCGTCAAAATGACGTGCAAAACGTAGCGTTGTTATGGGTTTTAAGTATTCTCTGAACTGCTCTGGTAACGAAGAAAAAAAGAAATTATTTAACTTAATAGTGTAGAATATACTGAAGTAGTTTCATTTATAATTATATCGACTCCGTGGTCGTTCGTTCATTCGTTCGTTTGCTATCTGAAAGCTTTTGTTCATTAATATTTGAATTGTCAATCTAGTCGAGTTTGATTGTTTTTACAAGTACAGAATTAAAAATACTGTCAAATCTGTGTATAAACGCCATTATGTGAATAAAGGTCATTCTTATGAAAACTTTGATTATTTAGAACAAAATGACCTGCGAATAAAGGTCACCTATCGATAAAGGGCCATATTGTGTCTTTCCCAAGGGTGGCCTTTGTTCACAGGTTTGATCGTACATGGATGTCTAACCATTAGTCATTGTAATATACACTATGATGTTACGTAAAAACACATACATTTTGTAACGTGTAACCATAAATGGTTTTAGGTGTTAATGTTAATTTTGTCTTCAACATCACACAAAACACAATGTTAACAAGATCGTCGGTAGTTAACCTGCAGTTCGGTCTGGTGAAACATGTTTTCATAGATACATTGTATACAGTGTATGTTACGATCGTTTTTTGACAATCTGTCTCGTTTGTAAGTCCGCATACAAAAGTATTGCACCGTTAGAACGCTGCAAAAGCAAGTTCATTGTGTAACTTATAGGACAAAAAATTACGATGCCTTTTTAAAGGTCTAGACTTCAGATTTGTATTTAAAGTTTCGAAATCTAGAGACTACCTAAATTTGGTGTTAAAACTTAGAGAACATGTAAATTCAAGGCGTAAGTTTATACACAACAAATAACTTGTCAGACCTTCTAACATGATGATTTATAGAGTTAGTCACACGGTAAAAATGCTAAAATGTTGCTGCACCGTCATGACATCGATGATTTATTAAAAAGACGATTTTCAAGGGGGACCATTTTTCGATAACCCAACCTTAAACAGGTTCCCGTTGTCTCTGTCGGTACAAAGCCTTTGGTGCTCTGCAACATGGAACAGGAACCAGTTTAAGCCAACTGAAAAGCCGTGAAAGCTGGCAATGTGTAATTTCATATTAATATAAGTCATTCACAAAATTAAGGCACATGAATGATACTGAAGCATTAATACGATCTTTGATAAATTTACAGAAAACTGTAGTACTTATTTATCATTATCTGATGTCAAGCCAACTTCCCTTTAATAGAGTCATAATTATAGAAGTCGTCATTTTTTTCCGCGCCATCGTAGACAAAATACAATAAGATGTTTTGTATCTAAGACAATTCTGTCCTATTTATGTATAATTCTATAATTGTCTTAATCAGTTTTAAATCTTTGTAACTAACTTGCACTTTGATTAAAGGTTAATAAGCCAACTCAGTATCACCACCGCAGTGAGCGGACGAATCCAATCCTAGACAAGACGAGATTTACTTATGCGAGGACGCTGTCCAGCTAGCTTACGGAAGATCTGTGGTTCTAAAAAGACATGTGCCTGGGGTCTTCCCCCGGCATCGTTGAAGTTGGAAAGTCGCAAAAACGACCCTAGCTGTTGGTACAACGTTAATTCAAAATGGAAAAAAATCTTCAAGTGAAATCCACAAAACAACGTTTTTTACATAAAAAGAAATAGATGAACCATGAATTATTAACAGTAACGAAATTTCAAATTCAGCTCAACGATGTAACGCGAAATAGAACGGACGCCATCGGATGGTTACATTGCAATCAATTTAATTTTGTCAACAGACTTAGTTGTGTATGTTTTGCAATAATATTTATCTTAATAAAATAAAAATAAATGTTACACTAGTATTACTAGTAATTTGATGAAAATGCATGAACAGCTAACAAATAAAAGAGGCAAAAAATACGAAAATGTGCGCAAATGATAAAAAAATGCACAAAATGCAAAGCACTGCTTGGTGTCAAACTGCACAAAGTAAATCTCAATCTTACCAGTTTAAATTCAGCTGTAATCCATTCACCGTAAATATAGTCTACCTGCCTTAGACGACTTGCCGGCCTACTGCCCTAACAACAAAATGATATTCATTAATATTCAAAACTACGTCATTCTGTTACTTGCTTTCTTCGTTGTCTCAACTCATGATGAACCAATCCGCGTGTTAAAATATGATGATTTCGCTAAATTCGCTGGTAAATTGTATTCATAGTTATAAAGCCAGCTCAAACAATCAAGCGAACATCATTCCGTCAAAATGTAGGCAACTGACAAACGGCTAGTCCCGCGTGGAAAAATATTTGGATAAAAATAAAAATTGCATCGTAAAACAACACTCTAAACGTACCGGTACATGTAAGTATATATAAATGTATCCACGAACAAGGACACATGCTCTTTTCATACCAACTTTGTACAGTGCATCGTTAACAGCAACCATCAAAGCTGAGAGGGGGCGGTCGGTAAATACTGACAATAACTGTCAAGAACACTAGACGCTTGCATGGACACATAATGATCATTCAAACGCTTGGATTGATGAGTTGACGACGCGGTTACGAATGATATAAGGTATAATTACAATTACCAGTCACTTGTGTTTTAATTAATTACATATATAGTATTGTATACGTTAATTGTTCATGGAGACGAAGGCCAATTTCGTTGTTTATGATCGCTTTGCACGGGCACTGACCAGCAAGCTTCGGTATCTCCATCAACACATCGGTCAGCTGTGGTTTGACCGCTAGTACAACTTACCACAAGGATTATATTAATGCTGCATTCAGCATTTCATATACGATCGCACAATCTATTCTGACTAATACTGTCTATGTAAATATCTTAATGATATCATCCATCGTATGTAATGTTCAAGACCCCTTCCCAAAATCAATTAACAAATTACATAAAACAAAAATATTTATTTATTGACAATTTTATGAAATATTTATATCACTTTTTGGCCCTGCTCTAGCAGCCAATCAAATTGTTAAAAATACGGGCTTTATATCTACAGTGCAACCTCTCCCAAGCAGCACTCTGGAGAGGAAATGATATAGATATTGGTCCGCTTATTGGGAATGCGACTGCATTATTATGCCAGGCAGTAAACAAGTTACAAGGCTGATAATAAATAGCTACATTTGTATTTAATAAAATTAGTTATTCACGGTACTCTCATCCCCAATTTGGGTCTAAACTAAACACTAAAGTGTGTGTAACCCAACTAAAGAAAGTAATGTATGGAATGACTTATGACTTAATAATCTTTATCTGTGGTTGCGTTCATTACAAAAGGGTAAGGAACTTTGTTGGCTTTTGAAAAGGTTAAAAAGCGAGAAAGTGGATGTACTGTTGCTCGAGTTTAATAAAAAGTCCAGAGTCGCGGGGTAAAAAATAGGATAAGTCTGGTAGCCAGAAGCAAACAATGTCTAATGAAGTCATCAACATTTGTGAAAAGTTTTCTTCTTCAAATTACTTTTAGGTTTGATTTTGATTCACATTTTAACTTTAACATGCCAACAAAGTATCGACAATTTCCTCGCCATAAGTTCACCACGAAACAAAGGCGTACACCTTTTGTGTATATACATGTAATAGTAAACAATACTCGAGATCTGAGTACTGTACATTGACGCACCTGAGTCTCTTTTCTGATTGCGTCAGTAAAACAAAAAATGTGTCAAAATTGACCCAAATATTTGACCTATATTTTGAGGTCGACACTAAAAAACAAACTCACCACCGCAAACATGGTGATAGATTACAGCGAACAAAGCAATTAGTGCACATTTTGTCAGTGTCAAGATGTACATGATACATTTCTCATTAGTATGGAGATGAACCTGCAACAGTTTTCAAGACGTTTACTTTGGTGTGAAAAAAAATACCAGATGAGTAATAGGTTCTGACAATGTATTTACGTCAAGTGCTTGTAATTCCTCCACAATATGACATGTCCGTATGTGTCGTTAAATGACACACGAAATTTGCATAATATAATACTTTTATATGAAGCTTTATATTTTGAAAAAAACCCAACAGTTTGAAGCAAATTAAGAGATAATAATGATAATGAAAAAGTCAACATTTGTACCCCCAATTAGGGTGTAATTAACGTTATATAAAAGGCGTGTTCATGAGGGCATATTAAAGGTTGATCCGCCAATGTTCTTTATAATCCGATGTGGTAAAGGAGCGAATAATATAAGCGAGAAATTCCCCGAATCCTCTCGGACAACATCGTGCAATACAGCACATACGTTTTGGAAGGTGAGTCTTGACTGACTTTTCTATGGCATCGTGTGGAAGAATTGTCCGTTGACCTAATAACAATTGTCAATTAAGTGTGCTGGATCTAACAATATTTCGAATTATATTATCATAACCACATGCAAATGGTCGAATATTTAAAATGTTAAGTGTATGATGGTAAAATACATGACATATTTAAATCAAATGTTTTGCGTATCCGCTCTTAGTGCTGTATGATAATGAAATAGCATGTCTAAGTACATGTATTGTTGTTTTGCATATCCTGTTCTAGTTTCATTAAAGGTCGGTCCGTTAGAGCAAGTGTTAAAATATTTGCATGGGTTAATAACTTAATATCAAATGTAGATGTTAACTCATTGATACTCACAGATGGCTAATTCAACGTATGATATTTTTAAAATTGACCTTATTCGTCATATTTACAATATACGGGGAAGCAATGCCTTTCAAGTGGTCATTAATTGTCGTCTATATTCAGCTAGATTAATCACCCGTATAAAACTATCCAGTGATGGTGCTCTTTTGGGCTGTAAATACGTTTACTTGTATTTATTACAAGCCGGCCAAGTGCGCACTCCAAAAATGACAATGCGCCAAATCATCGACCATGTCATTGATTTCAATGAGGCGTAAAATAAAAAGTTCCCGGTTTCGACTTACCCGACCGACTTTAAAGTGTTTAGCCGCCCTATCCTTTCTTCCGGTCCCGATCAATATTTTCTAGGTGAATAATTACGCTTTCGTATGAACTATACCACTAAAAAAGCGAACTTAAGTATTTGAAAATGGGAAATATTTGTGGAAATATGGCATTTATTTCTTTTGCATTAGCTTCAACGCAAATGACTGAACATATTGATGCGTAAATTGTCTTTTTGCTTTGTATGTCTTTCGGATGTTAGACATCTCTCTGTGAACTTTTAATGTCGCAATGACCACGAACCATGGCGTTATCAGAAATTTATGTTATTTTATGACAGTTACAAACAAAATGCCGAGATTTCATTATTAATACACAGGATGTTATGATATCTGAATATGACAACTTTACGCTTGAAATAGAATCATTGTTTTACTTGGCCGTGATTTATATACAATGCGTTAGTTCCATACTCATTATACTAAAACATATGTTTCACATGGGTTTCGCTGTAAGTTTCGTGCAAGCATTCGTAGGCAACTGAACGTCCATGAATTATTTGGTCCTTGGTGTAACGGAAAACAATACCCGGTGGTTTGAAGTAAAGCGGCATCATTTTGCGCACCTTATTTTCAGTTTCTGTTATAAGTCGGCATGATTATCTCCCTTGAGATTGACTGACAGTGTCGTTTTTCTACACCAACGTAAAGCTTGGAGAAAGCTGACCTTCTACTGACAGGTTGGAAATATTAACCACGATATAGATGACAAGTTGTCAGTTCGCCGTGTACTTAGTTCGCTACAGTAATTAAGTTTCATCAGGAAGACACTATCACTCTTTTTAGTCCAAGGTTGAATGACTGATTACAAGGACCAGTTTAAAAATGCGTCCTTGACCTTAGCGAGTTCTAAAACGAGGCTTGTGAAACAACCAATCAAAACCCTGAAATAAAATTTAAATAAAGATCTAATAATGAAATGAGTGATTTGTGTACAAATTCTGACAAGAAACTCTTGGCTTCACATATCATCGCTGGTGTTGTGATATCAAACATTTGACAACAAATTGGACAAATATTGGTACCAGGTAACAACAAAGAAAAACAAGCGTCTTTTTTTCAATATAATAACTTTAATGATGGTAAAAAATATGCAAATAATTATCTTAGTAAAGATACAAAACGTACTGTACACAAAATGATGAGTTCTACAAGCAACTGATCATAAATTCAAGGAATTATCGCAAAAATAAAGTAACAGCTTTCTTGAAGAATATTTTGATACAATATTTTTGCACCAACCCCCGTATTCCACATACAACTCTAGATAATTCACATAGTTTAACAACAGAATAAGACAAGTTACTAAGCACATACTGGCACACAAGCATTCAGCATTGAGGGGTATCAGACAACGATAAAGAATGACTGAGAAAGCCTCACTCAAATCTGATTTGAACACAACCTTATACAAATGTAAGCAGTCAGTTAAAAACATCACTAAACGTAATAATTATAGTGATTAAAACCAGATTATATTTACACATGTATGTTCATTTTATAAGACAACAGAAATACATGGATGGAAGAATGAAGCAATATTATCAGATTATTGTACAAATTGGATTCATTCGAATATTTGAAAGAGTCTTCTATGGTTTAATGTCACACAAGCATCCAAGGTCATTTGGTACTCTCCAGCTTTGATGGTGGAGGAAGACTCTAGGATGGACACCTGGGTAGAATCACTGACCTTCTGCAAGCCAGCTGGACGGCCGGGCTTCCTCACATGTTTTTTTATGGTCTAGGGTGAGATTCGAACTCACAGCGATTAATTAAAAGTCAAGAGACCATGACCACTTGAAGAAGGAAGAAGTATGCATATGTTCGTATGTAAAAAATATACATGCTATGTGTAATGTACTTGTTTCATGTTATTGAGTATTCTAGCATAAATCATGAATTATAATTGAATGCATAATTATAGTGATATTGTTGTTTTTAATAATCTAATGCTAATTATTTGATAACAAAACTACAAAATATACTTATATATGTAGCATAAGCTTAATAAACCAGCAATGATTCATTTAAAAAAAATTGTCTTAAATTCTTATTACAATTCCAATGGAAAAGAACTCTTTATAGAACAATCTATACATTTCGTCGGATTTCGGGATATTTTTAACAATTCTAATGTGAGAATTAGGTAATTAAGATTCATAAATATGTTGCATTTTAACATTTTCCAGACTAGCCTGCAAGACAAGGTGATATGTTGTAATTCCTGCTTTCTGTCACTAAGCTATCATTTTATTTTCGGACAGGTATAAACTTTAAAATTCTCCATTAATCTTGTCTTCATGAAAGTGCATAATATGAATATTCTTAAGCAGTAAGAAACATACATATGCAGTTGTTATAAAGTTCAGCATACTTAATGCATAATAAATTTTCATTTTTTTGCATATACAATGTACAGTAATTCAACATTTCATCTTAGCAGTTTCTGGTAAATTTCCAACATCTAATTCCAAGGGCGTTCAAAATACCAGTACATGCAGTAAAAAGATGCACTTTATAATAATAATAGATATGTGATGAAGTGTTAACAGTCATACAAAACAACCTAACTGATCCATCACGCTAGGCTATGAACGTTCTTTTTTCACTGGGGTTTAACGTTACACTAACATCCTGGTTCATTTTGTGACTTACAGCCAGATTTAATGACAGAAGAAGACCTCAGGTGTACGTACACCTGGGTATGGAACTATCAACCTATTTAGAGCTAGTCGGACATCTTCACAAGTCATGTGAAATTGTATTTAAATTTACAAAATAATTATGCGATGATGTACTGTATTGTGCAAAGGTGAAATAAATTACTGAATTACTGTGATATTTGTCTGGTAGTGTTAGAGGGATATGGACTCACTATTCTGTATATAATTTATACATACGTATACAATGTTTTCATTAAGCCAATGCAAGCAGGGGATGGATTTCAATCACAACAATGAGGACTGTATTAAGCTTAGCACACATTTTCTGAGAAACTGACATATGGTAAAGTATAATATATAGATATAAAAGCAAATGAAGACGACAAGAAAGCTAAGTCAATAAATCTTCATTTTTCCCTTACAAATAATCTTTTATACATTGAATCTTTCATAAACCTAAGTTACTGTAACACATAACTCTGACAGTATTGAATTTTTTTCAATGGGGTTTAATTTTGTATCATCATACTGGGTTATTTGGCAACCTATTTCAGCTTAAATGGTAGAGTAAGACCTGGGTTAACATTGGGTGGTATATGTACCATAAATCTTCTGTAAGCTAACTGGATAGTTTCCTTAGATAGGCATTTGGTACCAAGTGGTCTTCAAACACATTGAGGGGGGTAGTGATTCTAGTGGGACACCGTAATAACTCAACCACAGATGCTGCGACCCTATCACTGGACCCCTAAAACATGAGATTGTATGTATAATGACACTTGTTTGCAAACAGAAGCAAACAATAAGCAGCAATTTGTACAACATTTTCACCAATAAATAGCCTGCAAACTTCACAATACCGCAGTGTAATTAACTAACCTACCATGCCTTTAATAAATCATAAATTGATATATTAATCTAGGCTCATTTTTAGCATCAGTTAACATTTTAAAGTACTAGAGTGCTAAAATAATTATGTAAGAAGTAAAAATCTGATAATGGAATACATAGTTACAATTGTATTCACTTAAATATAAAATCTTAGACAAGTAAACTTATCAACTTATCATGAAAGTATATGAATGACATGCATAATTATAATCCTCAAACACTTTTTACCTTCATTTATAATTCAAGATGAGGCACATGAACCAAACATTAGAGTATAAGTTCGTAAAATAATACTGAAAATTATACTCTCTTAATTCCCAGTGCTTCTATTAGGCTTTAATAAAAAATATGTTTGTTTGCCCTTTACCTATCGACCTGAAAAAAACACACCAAAATTCCTACCGATTCAAAAAAAAAATTATTGCAAAATCTGGGAGAGCTATTTTTTACGTAATTTGGCTGTAGACTGTTTCTAGATAAAAGTATAATTTCTTGATCGGCAAAGGTCCAATTCAGGGATTTTTTTACCTGCCTACCAACCTTTAAATTCATGGTCAGTCAACAAACATATTTTTAATTAAGGCCTTAACATTAGATTATGTCCTAATGATGTAATTTAAAATATTTCGTTTCAACATACAAACAGCTAAATACAAATAGAAAACCAAATCAAAATTTTAATGAAGCAGTTTAGGGCAATCATGATTAACATAAAATAAAATATGATTTTATTCTTACAATGAAGTTTCTTAGAGGACTGAGAGAAAAAGATGCTTAATTAACTTATAACTCAGAATCGACCATGATGAATAATTCAATGGAAGCCCAAAATAAATGGCCAAGTGACAGAACTGAAAACATATAATACCATCATTTAAGATCCTATGAGTGATGAAATAAGCCAAAATATGGGACCAAAAAATGAACTGAAAGCTTTTATGACAGTGGTATTGTATAGAAAGTGCATGTAATGACAATGTCATACAGTAACACAGAGACATAAAAATACATGAATGAAATTTCACTTTATAAGAAATACTAACTTGAAGCAGCCAATATTGAGTATGAAAAGTTTAGATAAACCTCAATATATTCATCTTAATGAAACAAGAAGTAAATTCAGGGACGACATGTAATATGGTACAATCTTAATAAATTCTTAACTGCCATGTTAACTTCATACCAGATATTTCCTAATAAATGCCCAACCCTCAGTATAAGCCCCCCACCTTTATTGACAAAATTTTTATAATAAATACTTAAATAATTTGTCAAATGTGTCCAAAACTTGTTCTAACAACATAAACAACTAGACACATTGAAAAAAAAATATACCGAAATCATTAACAGTGCATTAATTAGAGAATATTTGGTACAAATACATCAACATACACAATAAAACATAAAGATGACAGTTAATTATGAGTTTATAGCCACAGAATAATAAATGATGACTAATAAAACTATAAGGTATTCAATATAAAAGACAATCATGTAAGCTGACACTATGAATCCAATGAGACAACCAGAGTGTTATGAAGTCCCGAGTTAAAAATTGACTTGACCCCAATATTGTCCATTGAAAGAATTTAGATGAGGTTGTGAATAATCATTATTATTCATCCATTCTCTACAAAAACATGTATCCATCTGGCCAACATATTTGGCCTATACAGTATTTTTTAATGCATTGCCATACGCAGATCTATCAGATCACTGGTGACATTGTACAAATACCATGTCTAGTTCAGATCTATAACATTGCTAAAATCTGAGATGATGACCTTGACCTTAACTGACATCATTAATGAACAGAGTCAACCTTTGGATCTATATGCTTGTTTCATAGGGTTTAATGCTTTTTTTCATCAATATTTCAGTTATATATGGTGGCCAGTTCCTCTACCCAGCTTTCATGGACTGTATTCTAACCAGTATTACCTTACTGTTCCTCGAGGAATCAGCACTTCTCTGACTATGAAGGAAAATTGACATTTTTTGTCAAATTTTCATAGAAGGGTATGGTTCAAACCTAGATTGCCAGTGCACCAAAAACACTGGACCACTGCAGCCGTCTCTTGATCTATATCTACAAATTAACTGTTCTCTTTATTTATTATCAAACACCATTAACATTTCTATTAACCCATTGGCAAATCATCTAAATGCATATTAAATCTCTGTTGCATCTCATGAATTTTCAAAACATTCAATAATAAACTAAGGGCCATAAATCAGCCAAAATAATCCAATCACAGAATATAATATGCTGGGTTTTTTGGTAACAATATGTATGTGAAAGTCAAAATTCCATCAGAAATGCATAAGGAGTACCATATCATAAAAGAAATTTAGGAATTCTTCAAAACCCCTGTGACCTTTGACTTATTGTTCTGAAAATGCACAGGTTCTGTATCTATCGACATGGTGGCATAAAAAGTTGCTTTATATTGTCAGATCCACAATTCCATTCATATTAAACAATAACTTGCCAATATATCAATACAAAGTAGTATACCCAACTTGACAAGAATACAGATATTATAACTAATAGCGTATATACATACAGTCATAAATCATACAATATGTCTAGAATGTCATATGTACATTATATAATACACAATGAATATGAGCTAAAAATAGAATGATACAGATAAATAAATAGGTAAAAATTTACTTATCATCATGTACACACAAATAAAACATTAAGATTGCAGTACCAACATGTAAATTAGATGTTAATTCATAGGCACCAACAGAGCACCTGAAGATCAGTTTTAATCACAATATTATTGAAATTCACTTGGTTTGTAATTGACACTTTCAACCTACATTTTTATATTTGTCAAAGCATTTTTAAAATATTTATAGTCTGTGATTACACCAACTTAAATCAGGGAAATTGACAGGAGGACATATATTGGTAAATGCACTATAGAATCACCAATTAGGTAAAAAATGAGACATAATGCAAAAAAAAAATATTAATATAGTTTAATATCTGGTTTGAACCGTAAAATAGTGAAATACACTGAAGACTGACAGAGTATTTTAGACACAGAACAAAATTTCATATATTCATACTGGTAGGTAGATCTTAATTTAAATTTTTTTTCAAGTTGGTGAACAGATTTATAAATGCTGCATCCTACTTTCTGTAATAGAAACACATGATTTATGTATAAACAATATGTGGACAAAACAATGTGTATTTCTAGGTTAGACTTCAATATCACACCAATGTATACTGTTTTAATCAAAGACACCTCAGTATCAGATAAAATGGCCCCTGATCAGACCCTAATACTGAGATAAGCACACTCAGCGTTAATCAATGATCGAACAGTAAGAGATGGTATACTCCTGATAAATATAATACATTTGAAACATAAAAAATTAATAAAAACATTACATAACCATACATCCAGGCAACAATTAATGCAATTAGCAAAATGGCTGAGAAAACTTAGAATTTAACAATGACATAAGGGAGTTAACTCCAATAATAAAATGAACAATAATAAAACATGATTTACTTCCCCTATCTATAAGTAATCAAGTTCTAATATGAAATAATGAATTTGCTACATTAATTATGAACACAGTTGATATTAAAATTGGCATTATCTGAATTATTAAACTAGAAAAAAGTACATGATTATAGTGTTCTACATGTTTTATATTTTTGTAAATATTATCTAAAAATAATAAGTTTTATCAGAATTAGTGGTAGCTTTTAACATAAAAATGCTACACGAAATACATTTAAGTACCAAGCCATAATTTATCAGTGTTCAAATACATAAATTTGACTAAAAAATATTTCCTTGTTTTTTAAATTCAATTGAAACAAACATGCATTTTTTTCTTAAAATTATTGGCTGACCTCCTAAACGTCAGAATCAGATAATGACCAATTTACATTCAAAGGCAAGCTCTGCTGTGGAAGTCAAGGGAAGTTGTCTGGGTAGATATTTTATTGCAAGATAAACAAACTTGAACATGGGAGGCTGAATCCTGTCTTACAATATAAAATTCCATGCAACATGAATGGCTTGAAATTAGGGCATTAAAATGTACACTCACTTATTAATTATTATTTCTTCAATCAATCAATCAATCAATCAATCAATCAATCAATCAATCAATCAATCAATCAATCAATCAATGTGGGTGAATTTTAGTAAACTTGAGAACAGCCTATGAGAATATACTGAATTCTGATACTCAGCAGGTACGTGCTACTTTGGACGGGATCAGTAAAAGAACTGGGTCATTAGTGACTACAAAAGTGGCATATTTTCCCAATCTGAATGTTTAGGATTACCGGTAGTTTGATAAATTCTGTATTTAATTAAGGATCATGAATGCCATTTTTATTGTTTTTGGCCCCTTCCCCCAATTTTTACAATTTCTTTCTCCAAACAGAAAAAATAATACAGATTTCTAGGACACAGGATGCCCATTATACTTGCAAAGAAAATATAGAAATTTAAAGGTGTCTACAGAATGTCCCTGGGGACAATGTAAGATGATTATCAAGCAATCAATTAATCATGATCTAAAAAAAGTCATCGATGAACATAATGAAACACTAATAACAATTAACCCAGCACAAGATGATGTCATCAATACATTTAACACAGATTAGGGCAGCAATGGTGAAATGACAAGAACTGATGGTATGTAGATGACACCAAGTGAATAAGCAAAGACAGAATGAGGGAAAATATTGCAAAAGATACCTAAGTTTTTCTAAGCTGCACGCAAGGCTAATTGTGTGCATTTATCATAAAAAAATTCATGAATGTTTTGAAAAATAGTTCTTCAATATAAAACTCCTGACATTGAATGATTTACAGTGGTACTTTACATTTGATGTATGTTTTGTACCAGATAAGTCAGAGTCTAATATTCAAACAAAAGAGACAGTAATAAAAACTGTATAATGGTACAGAAGTTCAAGAATCTATCAAGAAAAACACGCGTCATGTATTTCATTGGTAAGTATTCACTAAAACAAATAACAACAGATAAAACAATTGCTGTATTCTGATTGGTCAGTAACTGAAGATAGATTTCTGCAGAAAATGGATTCCTTGCGTCTGATTGGTCAGAATCAGAAGCTGTTGTCCTAGATTATGATCCAAGATAAATGTTATACCCAGCACAAAGAATACTATACACCGTCTAGTTCCAAGTTCTGGTCCTAGCAAGAAGGTCCAACAAAACAAATAAAAGACACAATGTAACTCTGTTTCTAAGACTTCACTAAATGTTACAGAATTACACACTTCCTTTTACTGGTCTTCTTCTTCTTCTTCTGTCCGTTGCTCTGCTGACTTGCCTTCATTTTTCTTGAACGAATTTCTCTCATTAAGTCATAGAATACCTGAAACACAGAACATAATGGTATTAGGCATCATGCAGGCATGTTCGGCACTAATACAAGTTCTGACGATCAAGGCCATCTTTAAAAAATAAAAATTGCGGTAAGTCTACCCAGAAAATGCTCAGTAAGTAGGTAGGTAGGAAATCTTTTTTTTTTAAATTAATTTTTTTATTGAACCCAAAATAATGCCAGGTAGCATTACCAAAACAAACTATTTTTTTAAGGATGGCTCAATCCATCATCAATGAAGATGGTGAAATTATCATTCACACATCAAAAGATATAAGGTTATAATAAACAAGTTTGTATGAGTTATATTCGAAAATCTCAAGATTGTTAGAAACAAACAGAATAAATAAAGGAACAGAAAAGATTATTTAAATAATTCTTCAGTACGAAGCCTTTATACAAATATATATTTAAACGCATACACAACACACACAGATACTTATATAAGGCAACATAAACACAGATTGCTAAATTAGGTATTCATTACTTTTCTTGCATTATATAAATACATGTACTTTGTTGTGGGTATAATAAATGCACGGTAAGGTGATATACACAGGTATTACATGGTTGTTTGATGGGACATATAAATGTTTGGGTTATATTTATCATTCATAACCAGTAAGGGTTCGTTCAGCTTCAGATAAATTAAGTGTTTGAACCAATATTATTAAAGCACTACCTTAAACTATAAGTGGGCTATTTAAAATAGACAATTCACCACTAGCCCAAATTCTTTGAAACTGCCAAATTGATATTTACCAGCCCCTGGTTATGGGCTTGAGGGTTTAGCATGGAGAATGAAAAATGAACTGGTGAAGTTCATGATCAGACAATTTAGGTGTTGGTCACAAACTCGATGGAACATTTGACAAAGTTGTATGCTTGACTATTGAAACAGAATTTTTGACATGAACATTATCATTGGCTGGAGCAGTCAGATGCTTATTAGGTTTAGTTCAGTGCAGGGACTATTCAAGGATTAATTGAACAATGAGCTGTGAGGTAAAGGCTTAATGAGACAAAAACTGTCTAGACCAACACATTCAAAGCTATTTCTGATTCAAATTCAGACAATTAAAAGTTGTAGAAATTATAGAATGGTCCAACATGAACCTGATTTTCAAGTTACAAAGGCTTTGCAATGAATCATGCATTTAGGTTTGGTCAGGAATAGGATTCAGGAATATCAGGACTATACACATTCATTCAAAGTATGAAACATTAAAGTATTGTATGGAACACATTTTTAATTGTACATTCAATGTACCACCTTAGCAAAAACTATTAACGGTTAAGGTTGGTGTGTTACGGCAATCATTGAAAAAGTACTATGTGGAATGCATGTATGGAAAATACATTTGAAGGGATGTTTTGATACAAGTTACACCATTAAACATGCACACTTAAAGAAGTCTTCCTGCATTATCATGTTACAATGCCTGTTTTAATTATCTAGAGTAAGGTCTACGTGTATTGGTAATTGGTCATACAAGACTTGCTATGAAAACTTAAGTGTTCAATATGTGAAGGACTTTATACTTCCTGTATAAATGAGACTGAGTCACAAAAAGAAAAGAAATATATTTTGTTGTTCATATTCATAGTATTATCTAAGGCACACAAAATGTTTTGTTTCTGGTTACCCGACCATGACAATGAAAGCTAGGGTCCAGTCTGCGACCTAATTAAGGTACTTGCACGTCTGACATCAAGAATAATTAAGAACAACATACCAGACAAGCATGAAAATTAAAACACTTCATATCAGGTAGATAGAAAAAGAGATTTCATACTTTACAAATGAGTCTCAAAAGCTTAATTTACATGATGATACTTGGAGTATTTTTAGCACAAATCTACAAATAAATATTCCTACTTCATGAACTATATTCATGAATGATGCATGAATAGTTCAAGAAAAATTCATGTTTTCATAAATTACTTTCGAAGAGATAAAGGTCAGATTTGACTTAATAGGGTGGTCATAGGTAATACATGATAGGTTTTTCAACAGATTATAGAACTACTATTTAAATTACAAATGCACATATAAATTGGATGGTCAGGAAAATGCTGGTTTACTCAATGATGAAAGATATGCATTGGTGAAATGGGTGATCTGAAAGAATATCTTACCAACACTACGTAGATTTCAAGTTATATCGTCACAGACAATGACAATATTTTCCTAACACTATGACATGTTTAACATTTAAATTAATTCTATTTTTCTTACTGCAGATTAACTTGGCACCAACAGTCAGGAAATTTAGCTGAGTTAAACACATGCAGCTAAATCTCTGATTGCATGAGTGATTTCAATGCTACAGAAGTCTGTAATCAATAGCACATTTTCAAGACAAGCATTTGCATACACACTGATTCAAATTGCAAAATGAAACAAGTTATAAGAAATATCTTTGTTTATTTATCAAGACAGACCAAGGCTATTTGCAAGAGTAGATGATAAGTATCAAACCAAATAATACATTTTCTTAAATAACAATTGGTAAGTTTAAAAGCTGTTTCCCTAACACAAAACACTCGGATGTCAGAAAAACTGTTCTTAAAAGTAAAATAAGCTACAGCAATAATTCATAGGAAGATATTTCACTTGATGGCTAACATGATCTTATTTTTACATAACAGAATGTAGTTTAACACTACAACACACAAGTAAAACATTTGTGTCACATTAAAAAAACGGAACTATCAATCATTTACATTAAGATGTAAACATAACTTAACAACATGGGCAGAACTCAACAGTTTTCTTACAGAATGGTACAGTAACACTTGTCTGTGATTAAGGCAATTGTCCGAAATCAAGGAGCAGTAAAAACTATAGCTAGGGTTTAAAGTTGCACCAACATACTGGGTTCATTTGGTGACGTCCAGATTTAACTGTAGAAGATCCCAGTAAAAATTGCTTAGGACAAACACTAAATTGGACTTTTTTACATTTATTATATTACAGTCTCGTAATTCTACACTCTGAACAGTAAAGGACATCTTCTCTACAATCGTTTGAAACCTCAACACATGATTTTAGCATGATTCACAATGGTGGAAATCAATATCAGCGTGTTTTATAAGTATCTTAACTATGAGTCAAAATATTGATTAAAGCTGAGAAGTTTGACATAGAACAGAGAAAAACAATCAGGTTTAATAAACAGCATAATATTGTTCTTCCCTCCATCCTATAAGACCAGGGGGGGGGGGGGGTGCTATGTGAAACACTGCCAATCAATAACATGTACATGATAATTATTTTTTAATACTTTATGTTGCGTTTTAATAGAGGTTTCTGAAACATCCGAGTCTTATCTGAGAGATCAGAATATTGTTATCTGGTCAAGATGACTAGTGGTTTGTGTGGTGGTCGGCAAAACTAAACATAATTTAAGAGAAGTCAACAAATGTCAGAATACTTAGCTGAGACCTTTTACAAAGAATCTATTGACATTTTAAACTCAATGACTGTTAAGACTCACATACACAGTTAAGTTTGATGTTGTGAATAGTTAATTAATGTTATATATATAACTCACAAATTATATGTTATTATATACAAAAATGAATAATGGCACAGCGTAAATTCACTTTCCATAAACATACTAGAATTCACAATATAGAAGATCACTTAAAGAAACATCAAATCTTTCATAAGGCTCAAACCTGCAACTTCTTAATCAATTATATATACACTGATCTATACTATGTTAACATAAAGGGGAGGGGCTTTTACATATAGAAAAAAAAATCATCTATGTTTTATGTACACACTGTATCTATCAAGCTTTTAACTTACAGCAGACAAGGTGAAATATTCTTGGTTCAAGGCAAAAATCGTTTCATGTTATTTGATAACTTAATTACATTATCAGTAGCAAAAAGATTGGTAATCCCAACTCCAATCATTTGCTTGTTATCCCAACATGTGGTGTTAGATAGGCTTATGAAACTGGTAGAAAACTCCTGATATTATTGGAATCACAGACAGACAGAGGCCACGGTACAGTACACCCGTGTGGATGATTCATACCAGTGTCTGCAGCCATATGTCAGCAACTGACTGCAACTGTTGCACTGTTTTTACCTCAAAGAACAGGTCTTGAATATTCTTAAACTTTGCGAGTAAACCTACATTATCTATTATATCTATGTCAGGTAATCATACATACTTCACAAACTATTCATGAATAATGCAAAAAATAGTTCAAGATTATTTCTTTCTATACCTCTGTCAAAAAGTTAATTTAAACTCCATGAACTGTTCATGAATAATGCAAAAAATAGTCCAAGAAAAACTCATGCCTTCATGAACTGTTTTCTAAGTGGTACAGCTAATAAGTACTTTTAGTTAAAAAATCTTTATAAAAAACTAGTCCTTCCACCAGAATATACGGTATATAGATAAATTTCAGTTCAGTAACTTCATGAGTTAACTGGTTCATCAAGACGTGAACTTCAATACTTGAACTTAATCACCGTTTATCAAATATTTAAAGAAAAAAGAGCAAAATCTTTTTCTTTGGCAATGCCAATTGGCATAAGGAAATTCTTGAAAATCGAAGAAAATTAATGATTTTCATCAATTCTAAGTGAACATCTTCTGAGTATAATAAGTGATTTTTATCTTTCAAGTACAACATTAAGAATTTGCCATAGGGAACAGAACTGTGTTCAATTCTGGAACATTGAACTTAATTTTAATATAAAATTATCCCGAGCAGTATAAAAGGCACTAAAAATTTCACTAAAAGTTCTTTGTAACTACAGTCACTGCCGCTCCTTTTAGCTCTCTTCATGGATGTCAATAGAGCCAAATTGAAAATCCTGAAATAATTTCGCGGTCGACCACTTTTGCCAAAAGAGGGGCCTTCAATCACATTATTTCCATATTTAACTCAGTTTTTATTGAAGAAAATCCTTCACAGCAGATTAAATTGACCATAACTTTGCCATTTCTTGAGATATTTAAATGAAATAACTTTTATTTTGCTCAGAAAACAGAAAGCTCTTTAGGGACAGAAAAATCTGAATTTTGACACCCCTGTTTCTTATTTCCAAAGAACAACCAAATATGAACTCTAACTTACATCTAGAAATAAATTTTTTTGTGACCATACAGGATTGGTTACTGTACAATAACATCCTGTCAACCTAATAAACAGTTTTGAATTTGATAGATTTAATTCATACATTTAAATGATAGGTAAAAAAATTAACTACAATTCAGTGAGTGTGTAACATGACATACAATATTAGGTCACCCATAAATCAGAAGTACATCTGGAATGTAGTCTAACCCATTATTCAATACCTAGGTTGATAAATATGAATAAAGTACAGTTTATTTCTTTATATATAGGATAGTTTACATAATTCTTTATTAACGACAGAGCACTTTGAAATGCCTCCCGCCAACTATCAATGTGAAGATCATGGGATTATAAAATGATCTACAAAAATATGGTTAATTTATTAATGTAAGGAAGATATGATTGTGTTGTTATATGTTTATTATAGTTCATAAAGTTTAAGCATACCAATTTCTGATATTAACGTAAAAATATTTAGCTTGTATGTTACAATAGAGTTTTTAAAAGAACACAAGGTTTCTTTAGACGACAAATTAATATTGGGGGTCAATAAAGACCCTTGGCTGTTGTAATATAAGGAGTCAGCATAGTTTTCTTCTTGTAATACTACAGCAAATTTGACCCTATGGTAAAAATTCTTAAGAGTCAGAAACCTTATATTACTTAATTCAAGGGTCAAAATGTCAAATTATAATGAATTTATCAATCAAAATGATATTATAAAACACCTCGGTGTTAAAAGAACTCTTTTCAGTAGACCCAAGAAAAGTTCAAGCCTTAATTTATTTATCGTTATTGTATTATGGAATTGAACATCAACAGAACTTCTTTCACCAGTTTGAACAGTCAATCTAATTATCAATTATATACACAGAGATATTGTATTGCTTTGATTCAGTCAAGTTATAATAAAACACAACAGCACTCAGACTTCTCCTCAGGCTCACTACTATTTATTTTTTCAATTTTGACTG
This sequence comes from Lutraria lutraria, assembly GCA_964023205.1. Lineage (NCBI taxonomy): Eukaryota > Metazoa > Mollusca > Bivalvia > Venerida > Mactridae > Lutraria > Lutraria lutraria. The sequence goes on along the minus strand of OZ026848.1, from coordinate 26,687,954 downwards.
TTGATCTGCGTGGAAGTGTTGTACGCCGAGCCTGCTTGGCAGTTTTCATCGAACGTAATAGATCATAGAATGCCTGTAAAAAACAGCGGTAAAAAACAATGTTTTATAAATTAAAGTCAAATCTGTGAACATAGGCCACCCTTGGGAAAGACAAGATATGGCCTTCATTGACAGGTGGCCTTTATTCAGAGATCAAATTGTTCTATTAATAATGAATGAAGATTTTTACTGCATGCACACTTAAACACTTTAACACTCTCAACGTAAGAGTAGGGTTCTAAATGACCAATTACTGACTTATAGTACAATCATGTTTAATATAAATTTATTACTTGAAAAAGATGATAAATATTTAAACCCAAAGCAAGAAAAGGAGTAATTTGTTCACACTGTTAAAAACTGTTTGTTCTTTTTTCAGGGGGGGGGGGGGGGGGACCTTTATTGCTGAAAGATTCTTGATTGACGATTGTTATTATTATAAAAGTTGCATTTTTTATAAAGTCCAGCATCTTCAACAACAATATTTAGTCAAACTGTGAAGGCCTTTGAGAGGACAGAACAAATATAAACTTTATGCACAGTTAAAATTGATACCAATTGATGTTAAAGTTAACTGTAATATCAGACCTTTTCAGGAATGAGAGAAGAATGGCATCATACAAGAGAAATAATTCTAGGGTTATTAAATGTACAATGTACCATTGTTATGGGGTGTTTATGCACTCTGATAAAACATCTGATATTTCCACAACAGTTCTAATATATAGTGCAAAAAAACCACTTGAAAAATAGATTCAGAAAAGTTCACATTCGATTCTTGGTAAAATAAAAAATTTGGAATATTTGTCTAGATAAAAAATAAATGGAGATTAAACGTAACAGTAGAAATGTATTTAACTTATTTAAGTGCTATTACAAGTACTCCAGCAGCTGATTTCTGCCTAGAATAATTGCATCCATTAATCATCCAACCACAACTTAAGTAATAAAACATGCTTACAGTACAATAGATTAAATACCTGTAATTAAATATGTAAAGAAATAATTTATAATGTTTGCAAGATATGTTGTTTTTTTTCACTGAGGTTTCACATCGCACCAACAGACAGGGGCATGTTGTGACCATCCAGCACCTATGGTGGAGGAAGACCTGAGGTGAGCGTACACCTGGGTAAGACCACAGACCCTAAGTGGGCTCTGAACTCACACTCAGCCACATAGACACCTGATCAGACATGTTTTTAAACTAGTATACAGTAACACTGTCTTACTAGAATACAAAATGTGCTTGAATCTTGATTTTTACCAATACATGTATTTGAATAGCAAAACATGAGAAGAAAAACAATAATTCAATACCTTTTCCGAGTACACCAGAGTACAATGAAGATCTTATATGATATTATAGATACTAATGTATTTATAGTGCAGACTTTGATTTTATAAAAGTCTGTCTTCAAATTTAAGAACATCTGCCATCTCATACATGTATACCTATTCTAAGTGGACCATATTACTGTTATACTTAAGTTACTTGTTCAGCTAAATACATTCATTTATTTCATTTCAGAGGGTTATATGCCATTTATCAATGATATCTCATTTATAATTTATTAATTAGAGGCTTGTTCACTGGACCAGCTTTCAAGGACTGTACTCTAACCTACTCACCCTTCCACAAGGTGGTGTAAGCAACTTTAATTACAATGTGTTATATTTACAAAGAAGGGTATATGACCTGCCTTGACCAAGATTTGAACCCAGTTTACCAGGTGACAAGTCCAGTGCACTAGCTACGGGTCCGCAGCTTCAGCAACTATTTATTTCAACTACTATTCACTTAATTATCAGTAATAATAACTGATTCCCGGGAACAGACCACTCATTGTACTGATCAATGTACATGTATTTACTGTTATGGTAGTGAAGATTTGGTACCATCATATAACAAATTAGGCACTGTTTTAATTATTAAACAAAAAGGACCATGTTAAAGAGTTAGTTTACACAATGAACATGTTAGCTGGATTAAAAGTTACATAAATATTAAAGGGCAATAACTCTTATCATGCACAATAAGCAAATACACAAACATAAATACACAACTAAAAGTCAAAATTATGAGAGGAAATTACAACAAGTTAATTATAGAGGTATTTATTTATATATACCCAAAGTTGATCAATCAAACTAGATTTCTGACAGATGTTAATTAGAACAGTATGGCTAATTAATGACCATATATATATATATATATAGGTCAGGTACAATTTACGATAAAAATGAGAACTAACCCATTGACAAGACTGATACGTGTAAAGTTTACTGTGAACCCAATGACAGAAATCTAATTGATTGAACTTTTATTTTCCCATCATTCATTGACTAACTGTAACACAAATATGAGAGTGACTAACAAAAGTAACATTCAATCAAAGCAGTTCATATTTCATACATTATCTTAGTGCTTTTATATTGTCGAACAAAACACAAACAATACAACAATAAGTAAATAGTCTGATGTAATATCAAATAACTGATAATATATGTCTGATTTTCTTTTTTTTTATGTTTGTCGGGAATTTCTCCATTTAGATTGGAAAAATTAAAGTCTAAATGTTATTGGGAAGGGCCCATTTACTGGACCCAAACAAAGAAGGAAAAAAATCACTGTTCAAGTAGAGGACCTGATTCAACAGGTGAATTGTTCATTGACTTTTCGTTTAATTCTTTCAGAGCAAGGAAACACAATGTAAGTTGTTGATTCCTACAATAATTGAGCCCATGATGTCCAGCAGACATTATGACAGTATAGAAAGATGTGATGAAAAACCATTACAATTTACAGATACAAAGACAGACAGGTGGACAGACAGACACACTTACCTTGTCTACATTAGCCCTAGTTTTAGCCGATGTTTCAACATAAGCTACATTCCAACTGTGTGCCCTCTGATGAGACTCTTCTTGCGTTACCTGTCGTTTGTCATCTAAATCAGCTTTGTTACCAACCAACAAGAATGGTATATTGTCATCATTCTTTACACGTAAAATTTGTTCCCTGGAAGAATAAAAATATCGAAGATAAAGAAAGAACTATTAACCAATGTCCTTTACTCCTTTTACTTTTGAACTATTCATGAACAGAAGTATACAAGATTAAGTAATGATTTAATGAATTCTTTTCAAAGGGGATGGCCACCTATTAGTCAAGTTGGGATTTTTTTTATACGTTAATAAAGGAATTCTGGGAAAATGTGAATGTCTGTTTGATATATAGATTTTTTAAATGTATCAATCAGTATTATGAACAAATCTCCTTTAAAAGTTTTGAACTATTCTTACATACATACACTTCATGAATAGTTTATGAATAGTTCATGAAGTATGTAAACTGTTTGACAGCATTTCTCCTAAAGTCATGTAACACCATCATAGCGCTTAATGTATTTATAATTACTATATAGTGAGTGCTATTGTAACACCAAAGCAGAAGTACTATCAGCCTATATCAACCAACATGTCTTAATCAAGATAATTCATTTATTTACCAACCAACAATTAAACTAATGCCAATCACACGGATGATACCATTCTGAGTTCTAACATTCCAACCATTCATTCATAAAGAAATCAAGTGGCTTTACAACAAAATGTAAACCATTTATGATCTGGACGAGCAATGGTTCCATGTAGAGTACTTCCAGATAATGCTCCAGACATAATAAACACACCTCCTCCTCTTTTTGAAAAGAATAAAAACAAGAGGGTCATGATGGCCCTGTAAATGCTCACCAGGAAAAAATGTCATTTGGAGACGAACATTGTTAAAATATTTCTACACGAGTCCAAGTAAAATCAAGTGACCCTAAGGTCGGGCAAATTCTTACACCAGGGCCATAATATGAACAAATTTGGAAGAGGTCGATCTGCTAGACAATAATACATACAAAATATCTTAGCTCTAGGCCTGTGGTTTCGGAGAAGAAGATTTTCAAATTTTCCTATATCAGATAAAGTAACTCCCGGGGCGGGGCCAATTTTGACCCAGAGGTGGGGGCATAATTTGAACAAACTTGGTAGAGGTCTACTAGACAATACTACATACAAAATAACTTAGCTCAAGGCCTAGTGGTTTCGGAGAATTTTTTGTAAATTTTCCTATATAAACCTATATAAATCAAGTGACCCCTGGGGTGGGGCCACCTTGAGCACATTCATGCTCTGGTGAGCTATAAACCATGACATGATGACTCTTAATAGTGATTTAATAATCTTCAAAATATATTATCATGTGTCTGTAATTTGTTGAAACAATTAGTTGACATTTTCGTATACAGCGCCCAGCGTTTTCAGCTAGAGGCCAAATTGACAGCTTAGAAACGAAAATTGGCCACCTAGAAATCCCAAATATATCATTTACAACATTGGAAATGAGTACAGATAGCCTACTTTAATCAAGGTTTGGTCACTTACAGGAAAACTTAATAAAAACCATGTGTCCAATGATAAAAAAATGTGCACAATATAATGCTTCAGAGCGCTTACTAGGGTATATTCGACACTAGCCAAGCAAGAGCTGACACTGATTCATCAAAAGGTTTGTTTAAAACATCTCTAACAAACAGTGGCTATGGTGTAAATAGATCATCGGATATAACACCAAGAAAGATAAACAAAACCTGTCATAAATCTCTCAAACAACCATCAAGAAAAAGCTCAAGCAGGAGTCAATGTATATACTAACATAAATGATACAGTTCTATATGATACCTGCATGCTAACAATAGAACAGGTATCGGAAGCCATGTGATGACCGAATAGTATGAATTAATATAGGTGATGTATCATTATCAAGTAACCTGAGCATACACTCAGCAATAACTTTAGCAATTATATAATATTACAGTAAAACATAGTTTGTGGCTGTATACATGTACCTCCATATAATGGCCACCCATTGAATACCACAATTTGTCTATCGCTAGGGTGGCCTTTGTTCACTGTACATTGAAGGACAAAATCTCTTCAGACTTGACATATGGACATCCTTAAACAAGTGTTTGTTTGCAATAATAATTCCTCGAGAAAAATTATCAGTGGGTAGGTGCTCCATACAAATAATATTGAACCCAAAATACATATCAGAATGCTATTTTTATATTGAAAAAGTCTTTACCCAAGAGGCCTAAAAAATTTTTTTCTGGTAAGTATATGTTTTTACAGTAACATATACCCCTAACACCATATTATCCAAGGATGGCCTTGAGTTAACCATAAAACGACTTATTTCATTCTCTGAAAAATGTACAAACAACTCTTATAAACAAAATTTTGTCCCTTTTAATATATAATCCTGTAAATCAAGTGTACAGGCAGAAAACAGGTATTTTTAACGGTAGCCAAAAATCTATTGATTGCAGCATGAAGGAGAATCTAACTGTTTATCCAGGTGTTACGCCAGCGAGTTTTTTAGCAATCGGCTGGAGATCTATCAAATTATCAAGATGAGTACAGGTAGATATGTTACAGCTTCTGTTTTTTTTTGTCTGATACTTGGTAGCATAAAAAACAAATAAAAACAAACTATATAAACTGACATATTCACATCTATGGAAACGTTTTCTCATAATTATGGAAACTTCTTTTATAAGCATATTCACACATTGAAACGACTGATGAGCTTCCAAGATAATATACAACTTAACATATTTCAAATCTTCAGCACAGCAAGCAACATTAATAACAGAGTAAAATTTGTAAGAACATAAATGCATTAGTTCAATTTATTAAGTTGTATCAGGTGAAGCACCTACAGAGATCAAAATGGATGTTAAGTGTAAGACCTTGCACAAGAATGCATTTTCTCTAGTGTTAATTTACATATAATGGATATTCAGCATAAATATATACTGTAAATATATAATCTATATGGATATTCAGCATAAATATATGATCTATATGGATATTCAGCATAAATATATAATCTATATGGATATTCAGCATAAATATATAATATAAATATATAATCTATATGGATATTCAGCATAAATATATAATATAAATATATAATCTATATGGATATTCAGCATAAATATATAATCTATATGGATATTCAGCATAAATATATAATATAAATATATAATCTATATGGATATTCAGCATAAATATATAATCTATATGGATATTCAGCATAAATATATAATATAAATATATAATCTATATGGATATTCAGCATAAATATATAATATAAATATATTTATATAATCTATATGGATACCCAGCACACATTAAGGGCTTTTTTCACAGGTACATGTAGGAGAAGGGGCCTTTTCCTTAAATTTGGGGGGAAATAACAAGTAATTTTTGAAAAGGGGAAAGAAAAACTTGATGTAAATTGAATTTAGGGGAAAAGTTTTCGGAAAACAGCATGATTTTAAAGACGTTTTCCAGAGGGGATGACGCCAATTAACTGCCCCTGCTATAGAAGGAAAAAAGCCCAGACATTTCAGTTCAATTGAATGAATTTCATCATGTAAAACAAACAAAAATTCACTAGTCTTAACTTCAATCTGGTGTTTTGAATGTTGTGGATTAAAGTGGATATAATGTGGGGTACAGGAGAGGGGTTCTTTGAAATTAGAATAAATTACAAAAATAGTTATGGCAATATTTGTTATCATTCACTGAAACTTCAGGTGTAAACAGAACATACGGTAATCTATCAGTTTATAAAGAAATGTACCTCTTCATTATTATAAAACATAATGATTTAGACAAACAAATTTATACAAACATTTTAAGAGATGATAAAGCTTTATCTGACAAGCCAATGTGTGATGTTCTATGTTTTAAGCTTATCAAACACATTACACGTGCAATGCAGCTCTGCTAGCTTGCTGCAATGTAGATAAAATTGATGCAAAACACTTAAATTAAGATTTAATACACTGCATCAGTTTTATTTCCACATCTAAACCTGTGAGAATTGGCCATTTAGCAACCTAGGGGTAACAGTGATAATTAAATCATCAGATCACAATTTCTATTTTCATGGCGCATAAAAATAAACTTGCAAGTCTGACTTCACAACATCCTACTGATTGAGAAACCATAAGCTGACAGTTGCAAACATTCTAAATTGTACATGTAATGATATACATGCTATATACCAGTAGATGAACATAGTACACATGCAGGTTCCTTAAAGACAGTCTTACTCTGATAATTTATTACAACCATAGTCCGAGAAGATATGAACAGTCACAAACAGTTTGATTTCACACAATTGAAATATAAAAACCAGAGTGCAAGACTGTCACAAAGTCCACATGTCAAAAGCTTAAATTCTGTGGCAAGAAAACATTGATTTTATATCAAAATGATTTTAACTTACTCCACCAAACCGGCTTACCAGACACATGCACCTCTTTTCTTTAAGACAAATTCAAACTCCATGTAACTATTATAAGTTTTCCTTTTAACCGGCTACTATCATACTTTTGAATTCTTTGCCAGCTGACATTGCACAGACACATACCCTGGACGATTTAAAACAGGGGTAACTAAAATGTACCATCATTTCTGAGTGGTTAGGCTGTTTTTAATCCATTTAGCTGTAAATTTAATCTTTTATTAACACTATCAGCTTTGTTTCCATTCTCACACATACATTATGGACATAATTAATTCTACTGTACATTTCTTCTTTTAAAATTTCAAGCACTGACGTGTACCTTCACAAAGTACTCGAAAGGGTGTGATGCAGAATAAATAGATAGATATATGTATTCAGTTCATATGAGAGAGCTGGAAATGCTTATTTGGTAAATATCTGATCAAACTCTTCCAGTATTAGACTGGACAAGGCTTATTTGGTCAATTATGGACAATGCAAGGGCAATAACTCAAGACAGTATGAAGCAATTAGCCCAATTATTAAGCTTCAGCAAGATATTATGCACATTTACATTGTGACCAAGTTTAGTTTGAAGAAGATCAAACAAAAATGATTCCTGAATGAGAGCCCAGTGCTACTGTCCACCATAGTCGACCACATAGTATGGCCCATTCCCATGTCAGAGCATTTGAACATTCATGTATTAGAAAATTACAACCAATCTTGCAGAGTAGCGTCCTAAATTTTGAGGCACAAGCAAAGGGGTTTGTCACATAATTAAAACCTAAAATCTATCGGTTATATGAAAAAAATGATGTGACTCACCCCTTTAGGCACAAGCGGCGGTATCCAATAAATAATGACATCAAAGGAAAGAAAAGACAAACATACCTAAACTCAGCTGTAGCTTGAAATGATTCTTGTTCAGTGATTGAAAACACACAGAGAAATCCCTCACCACTTCTAAAGTAATTGTCTCTAATAGCAGCATAATCCTCCTGTCCTGCTGTGTCTAATATATCTATCTGAACCTCTTCACCATCTAATACAACTTTCTTCCTGTAAGAGTCAGCTTTTGTTGGTTCATAGTCCTCAACAAACTGGATTAAGAAAATAAAAACAATGAAGTCCAATGCAGTCAATGCGGAAAATTGTCAGTAAACATATAAAAGTACCGTATATACAGCCTTTACAGGGCTTGCCTATTTTTTTCAGGCTACTCATCCAGAACAACCAGATTTAACGAATTCTACAGCAATTTCAACTTGTCTAGACTTTTACTTCCTATTTAGAAGATTTTTTGTTGAGTTCTAGCATACCAGCATAACATTAACATTTTGGAGAAAATCCCCATAACACAGATCTATGCAATAGTACTTTGTAAGTGTAAATTATTGAAATGTGTTACAAATTTAACATGAGCTTGATAAAAATAAATGTGAACTTTGGACACCTAATGGCTTGTAGTGAAAAAGAATGAAAACACACTTGCTGCAGCCTGACAGTATATATGACAGTAGTAATATCTATTTCATTATGAATATATATTAACAGATTTTTTCATGCTAATTTTTCATTTCTCTATAAAATGTCTTTAGTTCATGTGCAGGTCATGAAAGGACAGAAAACATATGAATTCATTCAGGCCGTGACTTTAAATCACATGTTTGAAGGCTAAAATAAAACAAAATTACTTCAGAAAACCATAGATTTACATACAAATGGTAACAGTTAGTAAAATCATAGAAAATTAAAATTATAAAACAACCAGTTTTCTTACAACATTAATCACACATTAAAGATACTGAGTAACCTTGCCAGACAACCACCTCATTACAATGATCTGACACACACTTTTGGGCAGGTTTTAATCAGGGTGTTCTAAATTAATCAGCATTAAACTATTTTGGGAACAGGACTTGTACCCTTTAAGGTAGGGAATTTTAACGGTGTTTTGCTCAAAATTTGGAAAAATCACAACAATTTTGCAATGTTTAAATGAACACAAACAACCATCAATTGTCTATTGATGGGAACTTTGAATCATCACAGGTGTACTACAGAGCAAGATATCTTTGTTTTCATAGATTTAAATGGTTTTATTTATCCAATATTATTGTTGTTGTTTTTTATTAACTTTCAATTTGGAATTTTCTTCTGTGATTAGGGAAAAGCAGACAGTCACACTATTACCGGATTGAGAATATGACCGAATATCGATTATAAAATCAGCCAAAAAATTCCTCAGTTAATATTTTCCATTCTATTTCAAGTTGAGAATGAGATCAATGTGGTCCTAAAGTCCCCCCCCCCCGATTAAAGGTGGTCTTGAAATTGAGATTCTACAGTACAAGAACTTACCTCATCATACATGAACTGTAATGTTAGAGCTGATTTTCCTACACCTCCACTTCCAACCATTATCACTTTATGGATAACCGCTGGCTGCTGTGCTTTAGCCTTAGACATTGTGTTGGTTTCTTTTCGACAAAATCTAGTCACACAACTGAAAGGTTAAAACAATTTCAAGTCCATAATTATTCTAAAGGAGGGTACACTTTGTATGTCTCTCTCTTCAGTGTTCACCAGAAGGGCTTAATTTACTAATTCTTAATTTTTGCTTTAAATTTTTCTTTGGATCAAGGACTTATATACATACATGGATTCGCAACTGCTAAAAATAGATCAAATGATATCGTTCGGCGATTCCCACAATGCATTGCTATAAACTTGGCAATGTCCGACAGCTGTATTTGGGTGTTTACGAATTTGATTATACTAATAAAACTCTGGCAATTGGGCACGGGAAATTGGTAAAGGATGCAACAAATTCCTTAAAGATATTAAGATACATTTATAATCCACAAAGTCTAAGTATAAGCATTGAAAAAGGCATCAGTCGAACATTTTAAATTCCAAGATGGCGGACATCTATTATAATCCTTTCGTCTCCGAGATTAAACATTCGGAATACCACGGATATTTTCGCTGTTATTATCATTCGGATATCACGGATTTTTTCGTATTTTCGCTTTTGTAAACAATAGCTTGTATTCCCGTTGATTCACGTCTTATTATCGCGGGATTTGATTACTTTAAACTGGTAATACGGAAGTTGCGAATCCATGTATGTATATAAGTCCTTGCTTGGATTGACAAAAAGTAGCCGGTGCTAGGTAATAATATAGACTAGTAGAAGGTGATATCGTTGAGATCCAAGACTTTAGCAGAACACCTAAAGAACACTATTAATAAACTACAATTCTGGGGAATCTTAACCCGATGGCCGATACATAAGTCATGAATGAAGAAGGAAAATTTAACCAGTCTTCACAAATAACTTTTTCAAGCACCGGACATTCAGTCCTGTAAACAGTAAGGGCATTTATAAATTTTGCCTGAGACCGAATAAACTTGTATCGGATCGAATGTTAACCTGTCTTTGCATGATCAAACTTTATTTCTGTAATATATATATTTTTCTTCTTTCATTACACCAATACTGTTACATGTCGTGTCATTGGTTTACGACATAATGAACTATCTGAATTCTGATGGATGTAAATTTTTTGGTAATCTTATTCTTACTATTTTATTTTATTGCACATGACTGAGACAAATGTGCAGAAAGGAGAGTTAGGATTGGTTTCACAATTTTGTTTTAGAACATTTGACTAACAGAGTAGAGAGCTAGATGAAGTTTATAAATTAAACAAAGTGTAATTCAACAACACTGCCTTTGTGGTAGTCAATTGGCAATGAATTTAACGGTCACAGCATACTTCACTTGGATACACTTTTTTCCTTCTATAACATTTTAAAGTCATCTACCCCAGCACTACATTCTCAAATCACAACCAAAGACCTTTCAATAGTTTCATAGTTCTTTCATTCTTTGTCACCAGTCTCAGAGACATTTAAATCAATGAAATACTAACTTTTCGTACTTGAATACATAAATACAACACACTTCAATGAGTTGTCTAAATGACATTTGCTTAATTGTTTGACACAGCATCGTCATCAACTAATAAATTTATACAAATCGACATTAAATAAATTTCTCATGAATTTGATTTTGTTTTGACAGTTCAATGAGATGTCAAAATGAAAATTTTGAAACGTTTCGAAAATCTAAACAACAGATGAATTGGCGGGAAGCGCACTGAGTTAAAACGATACCTACAGATACTAATTCCGATCCAGGAATCACAAGTGTACTTTACAAAACAGAAAGTAATGACGAATCGGTAAAATTATCCAACTACTCACAACCTGGAAGTAGGAACTGTAAATCTTGAATTCTGGGAAAAGATGAATATTGCAACAATTTTACAAATCTGTTTTGAACGAAATTATAGGGCATATTTGACTATTTGAGTTATATCCCTTGATTGCTAACAAGTACGTTTTTCAATTATTTATAAGTAAGAGCAGGTTCCAGTTACTTATATAAACTACTCTCGATGACTGCTTCCTGTATTCTGACCAGTAATCGCGCCGAAAGAAAGGATTGTGAAGGTTCCTGTCAAATTCCGCAGCTGACGGGATTCAAACCCGCAACATTTGGGTTACTGGAGTCCGTCGCTCAACCACCATGAACACAGTTGTTCCTCCCGGTTGACGGATTTGTCGTTTCAATATCTATCTACGTGGAAAGCAACTGAAGCTATCAGAAAGCCAAGGATATTATATATCATCAGTTAGAAACAACTTAATGGGGACATTGTAAGTAAGTATCCGATTAATGCCACTCAAATAGAGAGACATTGACATTGCATGTACACATGTATTAAATACCTAACTCTGGGGGTCAATGCATATGATCTCGTGTCTGTATTTGTCATGACTGATGATATTGAGAGAGAACCTCCAGTGTGCAATGCTCGTAACGGAATGAACGTTTTTATAACATAGGCACATAGGCCAAGCTACTTAACGAAATTTCTAAGTAGGCCTACATGTACTCAGATTTCAAACTGGCATGAAAAGTTTGTCTTCCAGAATATTTGCATAATCAATACTGAAAATGTGCATTAACTCAATATGTAATCTGCCTACCTGATTTGTATACATACTCAATTTTGTAGGACAACTGTACTGAAAACTGGAAATGGACACGTGCGTTTCGTGCATGAGAGCCACATAGTCAGTTTCAACGAATTTCAAAATTCGTATGTGTGTAGATGCGCCTAGCACAATGGGTCAAATGGCTTTGCAGAAACGAGGAATAGCTATTGGTCTTTTACAATACGGTGCGTATTATATCATTACTAATTAATTATGCTAATCAAGTACACTGTATTCTAATTCAAGTTGTTAACCAACACAAACTTACAAACTTAATTAAGAAAATTCTATACTTCTTGTTAAGATAGTTCCCGGTCTTGCTGGGTCAAAAAGACAGTTTGTTAGATTGGCATGAAATTTGGAGGAATTATATACATGAAGTAGCAGCCGTTACGAAAATATAATTATTTTTACATATGTTAATACCATGATTTGGGTTGGAATTTCATACAACTGTTTTTGCTTTCTGCCCAGTCCTATACCTGCCCTTATTCAGCACACCTTGATCGACCGTCTGTACGATAGAAGTACGGAATTGGCCGAGATGTTCCGAACGTCTCACCTCTATATGATGTTGAAGTCATAGGCAACTTTGTATCATTGTATTGAAATATTTTAACAGAAATTGAAACAATTTGTTATTTTATCCGAACCTGGCCCTTTGTAACACTTTTGTGAGGGACTCTGCTTTCATTTTTTACAATTATCTAAGACTAAACACTATCCTTAGACATCATACACTTTTAATTTAAGACAGAATAACTGTCACTAACTGACATCGAAACTGACATAAGAATTACCACTTAAAAACAAAAATTGCCATTAATTATCCGGAAGTATGAAGATAGAAAAAACAAAGACATTTACTATAGTATATAAATGGGACATAGGTCTTTGGGAAAAGCACTGAACTTGCTTACTACAGAAGTGCTGTAGGCCTACATGTATGCAACAGACCGAATTTTCGAATCCTGTCTGACTTTGACACAATGGACCGAATATGGCATAACGTCTCGAAAGATGCGGTTCATGAACAGAAGAAAGAAAACATGACCACAAACTCATTATTGAAATAAAATAACAAAATTTATAAAAAAACAAATCTCATACCTTTCCATACTGTGTCTGCTATAAATTCACCATATTAGTCACAATGCAGCCATCGATTTCCTCTATACGACTTGAGCATCCGTGCAGATCGATTGTTGAAGTGCATACTATACGATTCTGTGGGAAGGCGTTTCGTCTGGTGTTTTTCTATACAATTTAATGTCCCTAACTTAAACTACCAACGTATTAATTTTTTATTTCTATTATATTATAAAACCCGAACGATTACTACACTATAACAGCCACATTCACTATAACAATCACTTATTTTATTTCATAAGCCAATTTTAGTGATCCAGGAGTAACATTATAATACACAAAACCTTTATTTCATATTTCGGCCATGACCGTGTCAAAACTTCCACTTTATAAAAATTTACATTAATACCACCTCTCTGTATAAAGACCTGAAGGTAGAGTTAATAATTATCAAGGTATTCATGCATATTATTATCGTCAATATTAAAAAAAAAACGAATGGTTAACCAGTACAAAAGTTTTCCAATATGGCTTCGTATTCTTAGTTTTAGTATCATTAAATCGTTGTAACAAAATTTTAATGATAAAAACCAAAATACTGTATACTACTGAACACTGGATGTAAGTAAATTGATTATCAGTAGTCGATCATAATCAATTTTCGTAATATGTATAGTGCCTATGATACATAGTCAAACCTGTGCTAGCGGCAACCTCCCAATACAGGTCGACCACCCTATGAATAAAGGCTATTCTTTTAGAACAAAATCACCTTACAGGTTAATGCATACTTATCAGGATGACAATACGGTAGAGTGGAAAAAATTAAAAGACTCAAGGAGTCACCAGTACTGGGGTCAATCCGCAGTCCGACCGCAGCAAGTGCCTCATGCACTAAAAGTGCTACGACGTGTCTGTGTGCTCCCAATTCCGTACGGAGGCCGTACTCAACACGTACGGATCACCAAATCTTGCCAACGCTTTTACAAGTAGACAGCACACTCTGGCAAGTACGGTGGGCTGGGACCACGGCTTTATTGTAGAAAGGTCATTAATACACGTCAGTACATGTATACTGAACAAAACTTATGATCCCACAATACATGTATATTTTGAGCCAAATTTCATAAAGTACACAGCCCGATACGGTGTGGTACATTGGGACATACGATGTGTAGTTTACCAGTTTAGAAATTACGAAATCTGTATGTTATTAACATATTGAATTGATCAATTGTTTTTTGACAATGTGCGATAAGTCGATAAGAGGGGTATACTTTCTTTCAGCGCATATTGAATTATTCCATGAAGACTTATAAAATATCTATAAAAGTTATTAGTCTATGCTGTGTCGCTCGTCAGCGTGGCCATACCGAATAATTATACGATTTGATAAATCCGATTTTGAAGATACACATCGTTCACAATTCAAGCATGCATAATGTAACGGATACAAATGCAGACATAGATGTCTATTTGATGTCCTAAGAAAGGTCGATTGTTTTCAAGATCATTGATTTGTGAGAACTTGTGTTAAAACACACGATTGGGTGTGTTAAAATGTGGGCTGGATTGCTCGACTCGATAAATATAATCACAAATAATTTTCTCCGATCACGTGTTGGTTCATAATGCTGTCTCATATCGTACTTGTTTTCCCTGTCTTGTAGACATTTACATCAAAACAGTACATTTAGTCAAACCTGAGTTGTCATACACTTTCTAACAATGACTTCAGCAGAATCGTAGGTATTGTTTATAGCTGATCTCAGACTTGTGTCTACCATGCACAAGTGAATTTAAGAAATAAACAAAGACAAACGCATGATTCACAATACTGCTTTATTTCTGTCTCTTCCCTCGTTGTGCATTATATATTTAGCAATTAAGGGTTTGTTACGGGGCAGTTTAGACTTGCTGAACAAGTGGCACGCCCAGCTTGACACGTACACGTGTGACAACCATCACCTGGCATAACGTCGCCGTCGTGATAGAATTTTCCAAACCATTCGCAGGTATATGGAGCCATAGCTTTAAATATAAATTATAACACGTTACATGTTTTCTTGTATTTACATGTACATATGTATCATCTACATTAGGTAAATGTATATGTGCAAATATTGTCAAAATGGATAACATTCTTAATTGGCGGATTTTATTCGAATAAAAACAAACGTAAATGTATCTGTTACCATTTTCACAATGTACTTACACTTTAAAATACTAGTAGACGGAATCTGTATTGAAATCTATGGCTTCGTCAATCTCTATCTAGAGTTGTCGTTCGTTATCTCTAATTTACTGGGACCAATATTACACATGTGCATAAATACTGTCACAGGCTGTTAAAAGCAACAAACAGGTAAACTGGTTCCCGCTGATTTTCTGTACAAAGCGTTTAGTGCACTGTAAGATGGGACGGGAAGCAGATTAGTCACAAAGTGACAACAACAGGCAGAAGTCGAATTAAAGGGTGAATGAAGACGAACGATATAACTCTGGATAGAGACTGGATATACAAACAATGTGTATGTGACAGAATGGAAACTAAAGTGATTTTTCTTGAAATTGTTTATCATTTTGTAATTCTCGGTCATTATCGTTGGTTAGAGCGTTTGTTTGATGATCGAGAGGTTGTGAGTTCGAACCCCGGGCGAGGCTAACACTGTCCGTGACAAATTTGACTGATGATATTACATCCTATGTTAAATTGTCCCCCACCTCTAGATTATGTGGGGTAGCTTGGCAGTAGCTTATGTGGTTAGTACTGGTTAAGGCCTAAATGAAGTCCAGGAAAGCTGGTTAGGATAATTGCCCGCCACGATATGACTGAAATAATTTTGAAAATGGCGTAAAACCCGATGAAACAAACAAACAAACGTTGGAAATCTAGTATCCGAGTTTACTTTGGCAAATTAAAGTACTGAAAGTATTGTCGGTAGGATATGCAAAACAAGAACACTTCGCACGCTATTTCATTGCCATACGGAATAATAGCGGATACACGTGGTATCATACGTGTATAGTAACAATTAATTAATTTGAAATATCTTTAAATCCAAAACGCTTAATTGCAGAAATACCAAGTATACATGTATAATAATGTATTCACACCATTTAGTTCTGACCTATTTTCTGTGCGGCTTTCCTGTGCGACAAAGTATGTTATTAGGTCGACTGTCAGTAAGAAACTGCTGTTTAATACGTTGCCACTAGTAGGACTTTAATGCAAGAATCACCAACCAAAATGCTTTTCAGTCCTCACTGTGAAGTTAAGACTGAGTACAATTCAAAGCCCCCCCCCCCCCTCCCTCGAAAGAGTGCGTGTCTAAACCCTTACTTGTTGTTGTTGTAGTAGTGGTACAAACTTTTGATGTGCACATCACACCAAGGATTGTACATTGACATAAATTACATCCATCAGGATGCGAGAAACTTTCACCGGACATATAACCCGAACCTTGGTACGTGCAGTCGTATGGTGGTGTCGCTGAATCGTACAGAAACATCAGAGATATGAATTCATACATATATGTAATTATAATCCATGTACATTTTTTATCTGCCATTGCCGTAACTTTTAAGGAACACCTTGGAATTAATCACTCCGCATGTATTTTGCCAAAAGAAAGAGAACTCCGGGATGACATCAGCACGTCGTATAATGAAAATTTACAAAACATGTATTAAAAGGTGTATATCAATCTCTTAGATCGTGTTTCGACAATGATCCTTAAGTATATCATATATCATAAATCTTACTTTATCAAATGAGATTATAATGGGGTAATACACTTCAAAGATAAACAAAATATACAAATTATACTCGTATATACATGTAATGAGTTAATAATCTGTCTCAAAATGATGACAACGTACCACTTATCGAACTACATTAATTTGTATTTCCTTACAATTAAAGAATGCTATGTTAAGTTATAATTGTCTTAAAAAGTTCAAACTTTGGTCACACGAATCAGAACAGGGAAACATAAGAAAAGAGTACATACTTGGTTTACATGCAGGTACATCGGTGCATTGGGTATTGTGTAACCCACATACACACTCATTACATCCGTCAGTACTTTTAAAAGTGGACCCAAAATTGTACAGCGTACCACCATATTGGCATTTGTGGAAATCTATAATAGTAAATAAGAAAGCTGAAGATAAGGTATCGACTGTAGCTTTCTTATAACGAAGAACACACAGATATGAGTAAATACGAAATGAACCTCATAAATAGATGTGTACGTTCTTACCGGACGCCATTGGCACGTGATTAGGACACGTGACTGAACTGCAAGACATTCCCGTATTAGTACATGCGCACGTGGTACAGCCGTCTACATCCTTATAATTCTAAAACAGAAGATTTAAAACATACCTGATTTTTATCTTTATGTTATATACAGTACAACCTCTCCAGAGCGGTCCTCTCTTGACCAACAACCTCCACCCAACAACAGCATGATGTTTTCCCACTTCATGATTTAACTATTAATTTAATCTCTCTAAAGCAACAACATCTCAACAACAATATAAATTTGCTACTCCCAATGAGTGTTGCTTTGGAGAGGTTGTACTGTATATCATTTGATTAAACATGTATATAATATTTTTCTCCGTTACTTGTTTGTATATGCATTACATGTACATGTATATCTTTATATTTACTAATTACGAAAATGAGAGTGCTATTCCGTGTTCGATGGGTGTGTGCTCATCTACGAGTATGTGAGTATGTCTGTGTGATGGTGTGTTTGTTGTCACGTGACAAAATAAATTATAATATGTTCGCAAATGTTAACTAGGTACATGTATAATTATATACGTTACTGAATAAAGATATACGTTGTTCCACTCTATAAAACAATATATTGCTCAATTATTGTATTATTATTTAGACTAATTATGGAATCTTTCACTGGTAGACAGATAGATAACTTTATTTTGGTATCACAGCGCATACAATAGTAACAGACATGTTGCATACATAAAATACTAGAATTCAATAAAACACAAACACGAGTAATTAGCAACCATGTAATCCAGTACAAAGGATAACATCAAACAGAGTATAAAACATTGTTTCCGTTATGGTCCGTAAAATTAAGCCAAATTCAAACTGGAGCATATAGCAAAATGAAACTTATCCGAGTGGTTTCTACAGTATGTAGGAAAATGCTAAAAGTAACGTTTTTGTTGGAAAAACCGATGCCCAATTCACTTAAATACGACGAAGACATGACGAAGTAGAGTCAAATCTGTGAACAAAAGCCACCCTTGAGGAAGACAACATATTTATTCAAAGACGGCCTTGAATCAGAGGTTATTTTGTTCTAAATAATGGAATATTTTTTATTGGAATGGCATTTATTCGGAGGAGGCCACTTACACAGGATTCACTGTATATTGCAAGACGTATTAAGGACACTGCATTATAAACGGTAACTTACCTGCGCTAGACCATAACTTACTCCCTTGTAATTACAGGTCACTGGATTGTTGTATACTACGACCGATGTTGATATTACAGTATTGTAATTATAGTTGTTGTTATTGTTGTTGTTATTGTTGTTGTTGTTGTTGCTTGATAGAAACCGCTTGTTGAGTATTGTTCCGTCTTCATGAAAGTAATACAACTAAGGATAAATCAGTAAGAAGTGTTTGTACATTATAATGTCGGACCTAATTGAGAGGGTCAGGTACAATGTACATCCTTTATTTTCGTGTCAATCATCAGAAAGAAGACAATCATTTGGTTTATTGGGCGTAATACCCAATCGGAACCATTCTCTATTAGTATTTTTCACTATGACAATCGTATGGTATTGGTCTCTAACTTGTAATTACGAGCCCGTCATCGCCATTAGTTCAAATCCCATCCAGGGCCTTACAAGCTTCACATGTGAGAAAGCTGCCCGGCTTTTTTACGGTAGATCGGTAGTTCTATCTTGGTATACATTTTGGTATAGGACTTTCCTCCTTCGTTAAAGCTTTAAAAATCGCTGAACGACCATGGCTGTTGGTGTAACGTAAAACGTTAAACCACTGTGGAAAATAAACCTTTTAAAATATTTTATTCGTATATGATCGGAAGGACACGACGCAAGAGCTATACTATACGTCGCATTGTCCTGGTCGAAGAGCGTTTGACAACAGCATTAAAACCATGGGCGGCTGAAACGTCTTGTGGTCCCTCTCATATTTTTGGGTCCCATTAATTAATTAATAAGCTCGCTGAGCTATAGCATACTTCGAACGTATGGTGGAACTGTATTATACGATCGTATAATTTCATATGGACATGCATTTTATGGATTCTACCTGGTAAGCACAGACATCTCGTGCATGAATGAAAGGAATAGTGACACGTGCAGTTGTTACAACCATCGACTGAGGGGAACGTGTCTCCAGGTTGATATAGTGTACCACTGTACAGACACGTGCCGTCTGGTAATCCTGGAATAAAATGCCAGGAACAAAGGACGGTTATTTAAGAAATGAACATGCCGTCATTATGTTAACATACTGATTTCTTCATTTTTGTAAAATTTTCACAGAAGGGCATGACCAGCCACGATCAGGACTCGCAACCGGATCGCCAAATTACTAGTACAAACCGAGCACACTCAACATATCTATTAAAACAAATGTTAATATAATAGAAAATAAGACTTTTGCTATCTTAATTGAAATAATGACAAAGTAAGGACTGGCGGTTATTTGTGATTTGAGAAGGAAGAGAAGGTGTCAACAGTTATTCATCACAAACTTTGACATCAGTCTTTGCGTCATGCAAATAAGGTATGCTGACGCCATAGTGTCAGTTATTGATCTTTGACCTTTCAGACTTCTTTTGTTAAATATGCTTTAGATCAAAGTAAGCTTAAACATAACAGGAACTGTGTTTATTAATTATGTACGCATGGTTCTATGTGTCAAATACATTAAACTATCATATGTATGTCCAAAGTCGTATCTATTCCACGCTAATGGAATTAAGTACTGCATCCATGATCTGAATAATGTTTTCTTACCGTAAATGGATTTCCATAAGACCGTACTAGCAGTTAGAAAAAAAGCGATGGAATTCATGCCGGTTTTACGTCTACTGGCGACGTTTATATACATATACGTGTAGACAGAAGACAACTGATAAGGCCATTACTGATAACTCAGCTCTTCAGGTCAGTGGTTGTTTCAATCGTAACTACTCGGGCATTTTCGTCATTAAGAAATACGTCTCATACGTCAATCGGAACTCCTCGGCGTTTGTCTAACGAATGTATTTCTCAGTTACGGAAATGCCCGAGTTGTTACGATTGCTCATACTTAAGTGTAGAGTTACAAATTTTGGGTAATATGGTTTCCGGTCACTACTTTTTCAACGCTAGGCACTCGTTTTCTTTTTTGGAAAAAAATCTGCGCCAGTCGCATCAAAGTGCATTGTACATGTAATTACATAATCAGAGTGCATTGTAATTATGAGTCTTAAAGAAAAAAAAAAATTCGTAAGAATCAATTAATACATTCAAATGTGTGTTTGCAGCCACCTTTGATCACCCTATGAATAAAGGCCATTATTTGAAAAAACGTCCCCGATTCATAATTCTGAATTAAGGCCAATAAAAGCCATATTTTGTCTTTCGCAATTGAACGTATTACACATTAATGAATGTTTGACAGAATACCTGAATAAACGAGAAACAATCACTTCCAAAAAAAGTTCCAAAATATTACATAATACAATGTATTTTAGAATATAGAAGATACTTGGGTACCAGTCCTGTCTATAATAAATGATTTATATGAATACAAGAAATAATTGCATAGTTAAAATAGTAATAAAAAATCTGCAGCATTTTGATTTTCATGAGGCTGAAAACGTGTCCAGGCAAATGGAGATTTCAGGTTGCAGTAAATAATAAAAAATGATAAATTGATTCGCCAATTCCAAAAGTTCCTTACCTTATGAACTATCAAGAACAGAACAGAACAGAATAGAACAGAACATTTATTAAATCTTATGCAACACAAACATGTATATATATTCATACAATGATACAAAGATACACAATAATCATAAATAATACATTATCATAGCTATTAGTGAAAGAAAATGTAGATCTTGTTTATTTTGTTTAGAAGATGAATTCTATTTCTGGTCAGAAACCATTACATAATTATTTATGGTGAAAATCTTTAAAACGTTGGACTAATGGAGATGACCAATTTAGTGAACCTTAATTCATAAACTGACAAATGACTTCGGAAAATTCAAGTGTATTAAGAAATATGTTTATGTTTACCTATGAATCGATTGAAATGACAAATTCACTGTAATTTGATTAATACTTCAACATTAATTAAGGTCGCTGGCATGTAATAGATACAGTACGAGTTTTTCTTCAAAAGTGTCTTCTAGATAAACAACCAATTTGTCCGAGGCGAAGCCGAGGATTAAATGGTTGTTCGTCTAAGGGAACCGTCTTCTTAGCGTCTGTAAGAAGACATTTTTTAAGAAAATACGAGTACGTGTATCTGACTTATACGACGGTAAAGGGTAATGTCCACGTTAAAGTTGAGTTATTGAAGTGTCTTCTTACAAACGTTAGAAGACACTTTTTGAATAGCTCTGCTGGGGGTATAGTCGTATAAGTAAATAATATATGTGTATTATTGTTGACACTGAGCAGACCATATTTATTTACTTACACCAGAGACGCGTAATACAATAATTCGTCTCTACTTACATATTACAAACTATGAAGTTACAATATGTTGTTATTAGTTACCTAATTAGATAGATGTATTGTTTTGTACAATGTGTACTCTATGGCTTATTTGCCAATTGTATTAACACAATGTATTTATAAATTATAAGAC
The DNA here is from genome assembly GCA_964023205.1 of Lutraria lutraria. Taxonomy (NCBI): domain Eukaryota; kingdom Metazoa; phylum Mollusca; class Bivalvia; order Venerida; family Mactridae; genus Lutraria; species Lutraria lutraria. The sequence goes on along the minus strand of OZ026848.1, from coordinate 26,665,501 downwards.
ATTGTAAATACTGAACATGTATATACACAAGACAGAAGAAACATAGCAGATTTACGCATATTATTGAATTAGAAAGTTATCTGTCCCAAAGGGGTTTGTCACGAAAGATAATAAAAAAAAAATGTTTCCATGTAACCCATATACATATAGAAGGGAAAGAACTTCGACAATTCGAATTTTCCAACGCGTGTTATAAACTTCCATGTTATTGCAATGCAGTACAAAATATCTAAATCATATATAGTGCAACGTGTGGGCAACTCAACACGCTAACAGAAAATGTATACTTTTACTACCTTTAAAGATATTCTAAACTCGCTATAGAAGATTTTTCACTCGAAAAATGGTCAAATTTTACAAAACGACACACTGTCGTAAAATCGCATAGTCATGTGACCCGTCATGGAAGTAAACTTCGAGTAGCCGGCTTATTGAACAAAAAATACGCAAATTCTTCGCTAAATAAGCTTTCCGAGATGCGAAATCATTGGCAGTTACTATATTATAGTGTTTTATTATGAATAATGCCCATTCTTAGAAGTTGTGTCAGTAATTTAACATTTCCACTCTGTACATGTATACCGGTATACACGCTGCGGTTTTACGACAGTGTGTCGTTTTGTAAAATTTGACCATTTTTCGAGTGAAAAATCTTCTATAGCGAGTTTAGAATAACTTTAAAGGTAGTAAAAGTATACATTTTCTGTTAGCGTGTTGAGTTGCCCATACGTTGCACTATATATGAGTTAAATATTTTGTACTGCATTGCAATTACATGGACGTTTATAACACGCGTTGGAAAATTCGAATTGTCGAAGTTCTTTCCCTTCTATATATATATGGGTTACATGGAAAATTTTTTTTTTGATTTTCTTTCGTGACAAATCCCTTTGCTTGTATCCCGCCTTTCAAGAGCTTTTACTGAATATCACAAACTTTGTTCAATGTGTTTAGGGTCTGGGCGGTCATAAAGTCCCAATTGCATTGGCCTTTATTTTGTGGCGGTTTCTATGACCCAGATAAAACAAATTTTGTCTCCTATGCTTTTCTCCAGTGTAATGATTTAGTAGTAGATGTAATGTATATATTTTCTTTATTTTCATATTTTGCTCTTGATTGTCATATACTGGTTTTTAAGGCTTTAATCAAAGCCCTTTTACAACGACACCTACTTGTTTGTTCAATTTGTTTTACAAGCTTATCAAACTTCCGGGTTTCACAACACAACCACTTGCTGGCCATAAATTTATTTTATTAGGATAAAATGTTTTATTGACGAGATGGTTGGCCCCCATCTTTTTACTGTTGGCTGGATTTCATGAATCCGGCATTTGTACGGTACGGGACGGTAGAAATCCAATTACTAATAATTTATGCGCATGCGCACATAAATTATTGTTAAAAACAAAGGATCAAAAGGTTTACTACTTTGTGTATTTAATTTTATAAATTCTAGACTTTTATTTACAGTTTTTCCTACTCCCTTTCCACCTCCTGTGATTGCTGCCGTCCAGTCCGTTTTCACTATTCAACTTGGTAGTATAGCATAATATGTATTTCAATGATTATTGTTAGGCGGTTTCTGGGGCGGTTTCTATGACCCCGATAAAACAAATTTTGTCTCCTATGCTTTTCTCCAGTGTAATGATTTAGTAGTAGATGTAATGTATATATTTTCTTTATTTTCATATTTTGCTCTTGATTGTCATACACTGGTCTTACGGTTTTAATCAAAGCCCTTTTACAACGACACCTACTTGTTTGTTCAATTTGTTTTACAAGCTTATCAAACTCCCGGGTTTCACAGCACAACCACTTGCTGGCCATAAAAGTTGTTATATGATGTTAATTCAATAAATACTCGTACTTGGTCTGGAATAATGAAATCTACAGATATATTGTTGTCTTAAATCAAAAATGCTTATATTGCAAGTGATTCAATAAACTCTATCTAAACTTGAGAGAACTTTTTTTCACAGAAAATACGACACGTGGCATATCTATTTCTGATCTACTTACAATGATATCAGCACATATTTTGATCACAATTCATGTAAAAAAACTCTATGGTTGATCATGATGTGTTCAAATAATTAAAAATAGTCTGGTAGAAAGATCATGCGTGTCTACATAAATATTTCGTTTTCAACGAGCGTTTCGTTTTAAAATATTGCGCTTGACATACCATGTACCGGGGTGGGGGTCTTGTTTCACACGTTCAAGTAAATATACAAGTCACTCTATGCCTGTAGTGGCCACTTCAACATTGATTTATAAATATTGTGCAACTGATAAGATTGTTTTTGGACCATAATTATGTATACTTTAAGAAACTTTAAGATACGAGCATATATATATTACGCAGGTACAGGATACAATGTTTTCTCATCATGATAAAATTCACGTAGGTGTCCAAACTATTTTGCTACTACACGTATGTCTAGTTAATATGGTTTTGAACACTACAATCAACGGGAATTAACAGTTCTATCCAAATATTGATTTGTTATCAGAAGAATTATTTATTTAACTACATTTGGAATGCTTTCCTGTGTCTGTGAAAAAGTTCCAATCGAAACTTGAAATTTACAGTGTTAACAAGGTTCTCCTAACATTTGCCCGGTCACCTATCTATTGACCATAGATTACCCATTATTAAACTTGTCCAAAATAACATTAATAAGACAACAATTCTGATAAGTTTCATGAAAATCCGATCAAAACAGTGACCTAAAGATAAAGTGTTCACAAGGTTTTTCATGAAATTTGACCTTCTGACCCCTAATGATCCATTATTGAACTTGTCCAAGATTTTGTCAATACAAACATTTGGACCCAGTTTTGTGAAAATCTAACTAAAATGTGACCTCTAGTATCTTCACAAGGCAAAAGTTGATGCTGCTCGAAGTGCATTTGTAATAGCAGTAATAGATGACAGTGAAGACAAAAGTGAAATAGTTTTCAATGGCAAAACTGAATAAACAACTGTCTGTCTAGTTACATTTGCTCTGTTTAGATACTAAACTGAAGTAAGCTGTTTTATTAAATGAAAAGACTACTTAGAACCAAACAATTGGCTTTTGTCACCTGATGGGAAAAATGTTTGTTTGGTGTAGAGTCCGTAGCCCCTAAACAACAGTTCCCAAAACAAGACAAACATGACATGTTGACCAAAGACCTGTATATATATAGACAACATTTATTTGTAAAATGTTCATTGTTTTTATATAAACTTAGAAATAGCGAAAATAATCAAAACACACCTCGGTTTTACATTTTATACTACATTTTGTATTAATGAACTGGTACATTTTTCATGTTTCCTCAAATAAAATAAAGAAAATAATTTCCTACTATTATTATTCTATGTAAAGTTAGAAATGGAATAAAATGTTTTAAACATAATTAGCTGACATGTCAATTTCAATGAATTACATTTTTGAATCAATTAAATACCACCTATCCAGTATGTAGAGTCTGTAGCCCTGTTCCAAAACTTGCTTTTCATTTTTCTCCAGAGGCAAAATACCTCTAAATAATTCATTTTAAACATAAAAAAGCTGTGGTGCATGTATTCAAGAATAAAATCAAGTGACGAATTGAGCTTTTTTTCTTATTTTCTCTTCGGAATGTAAATTGAAATAATACACCCCCTGAGTATTTTTAGGGTACTTGTACAATTGACCTCGGTAAATGTTGTCAACAATGAAAACAAGAGTGAATTCTCTTTGTATCTTATTAATACATGTATATTTAACATTAGAATCTAATATTTATAAGTAAAACACGTCTTTCTAGATTTTCTTGTGGTGTTATGCATTACCATGTAGAGTCCGTAGGCCCCAATGGGTACACCTATATAACCATACATAACTTTTTAATTTTACCTGACATATAACAATCCTTTTGGATTTTTGTGCCCAATTAATGTATCTATATAATACAATAAAAAATATTGTAATCTGATGGGGTCTGAAAATTACCATATGTGAGACTGAGCAGTTACCCTTTATCTTGGCTTAACCGATATCTATTTCTGTTCTACTTACAATGATATCAGCACATATTTTGATCACAATTCATGTAAAAAAAACTCTATGGTTGATCATGATGTGTTCAAATAATTAAAAATAGTCTGGTAGAAAGATCATGCGTGTCTACATAAATATTTCGTTTTCAACGAGCGTTTCGTTTTAAAATATTGCGCTTGACATACCATGTACCGGGGTGGGGGTCTTGTTCCACACGTTCAAGTAAATATACGAGTCACTCTATGCCTGTAGTGGCCACATTTATAAATATTGTGCAACTGATAAGATTGTTTTTGGACCATAAACATGTATACTTTAAGAAACTTTAAAATACGAGCATATATATATTACGCAGGTACAGGATACAATGTTTTCTCATCATGATAAAATTCACGTAGGTGTCCAAACTATTTTGCTTCTACACGTATGTCTAGTTAATATGGTTTTGAACACTACAATCAACGGGAATTAACAGTTCTATCCAAATATTGATTTGTTATCAGAAGAATTATTTATTTAACTACATCTGGAATGCTTTCCTGTGTCTGTGAAAAAGTTGCATTTGACACAAAAAATTATAACCCTTTAGTATACATGTATTATCTTAATATTTTTTTTTAATTTCAGTGAAAAATGTTCATGCTAAAAAATCTTAATCTTTGGTGCATAAAATAATTATTTAAAGAGAAATCATATATCTGATTAACATACGATATATTATTTAGCGTTTGCCCTATTTATCCGGCCAATCAGCTGTCGAGATTATTTAAATTTTGTACTGATTAATTTCATGAATGTCTGGGCTCCTCAGCAGATAGGGTCTGACCTACTTTTATTAAGAGTACGATGGGAAAAATAGGGCAAACACTTCCTTAGCGTTTCTAATTTCATGTAGAAGAGTCAATATAGACACAAACCATTACATAGATATGTGGAACAAATTAATAAGCTCACAAGAACTTAAGACACATCTGTCAATACAAAAAACTTAAGACACATCAGTCATACAAAAAAGCGAAATCAGGTAATATACTCAGTCTTTCCAATATATTATATTATCGAACTTATGAAGACGACAGTCATCACGAACATACACGGAGTCTTCCCAAGAATGCTGGCTGCCGAGAACACATTGTTCCCTCCTTGACAGGCGGTATCACAACCAATTTCGGGATCTCCCAGCTCTCCAGATCCTGTTGTTGTGTCTTGGCCGTACATTACTATGGTATACTTCCCACAGTCGCCGAGAGTAAAAACATTGGTTTTCATCGGTGATCCTTCAGTAAATTTTGAAAAACATTTTAATTCCTGTGCATATAATAAAGCATTTCCTTAGATGCTGATAACATTGAAGCGTTTCTCGACTTGCAATAATATCGTTGTAAAAAAACATTAATCTGGAGTTATATATTATATCCTTTAGTAACCATAGTTCGATATTTTGTACAAGAAAAAGTTATTTTGGTCGTCATAAACATGGTCACAATTAGAAAAAGATGCAGGATTTTCAAAATTGCCTTCCAGTCATAAACTGGAGCCAAGTTTTAATGTGTTAAACTGTAAACATTGCATGGAATAGTTTTAAAGATTTATTTTTATCATTGCTGGATAATGTTGCTTTTGTCAAACAGATAAGACACAGAGACACGGATTTTCTACAGGCAATAGAAGACAGGGATAAAGCTTTCAAACTCTAGTACATAAAAGAGAAAAATAAAGTGTTAAGAAATCGTCGCGTGAGAATTATATTGAACTAACTCCGTTTTGACCATTTCGAGAAAAAGGCCAACAAACATACAAAGTCAATCGAACAAAAATGGAGATAGCGCAACATGTGATTTAATTTTTGTTTAACGGGGGCTCCAATAATTTGTTAAAACAAGGACACGAAGAGACAGCACTTTCTGAGACGAATCCAACGATGTAAAAATCTCAAAATCTTCAAAGTGGTAGATAGCTCACTATAAGATTCAGGCGACGAAGTGAGGTTCAAAATAATGTGTAACCTGCCAAAATTATCTTCTCCAGTAGTATTGAAGAATCCAAATATGATTCTAAATCACCGCAAGTCTCTGGAATCTCTTTGTTAACTTCTAAGAAACTATCAAATGTATCTAATTACAATTTATCTTTGAATGTGAATAGAAGTGTTTATTTTGATCAGTCATCTATTGTAGATCCTTTAATAACACTTTTATCACATGTAATTTTAAACATTTTGATATAATTCGTAAAAGTAGTATTGGTATGTATGGTGAAAGGTAGGTCACGTGTTACACGTGGACACAGAAACTGTGCTCCACAATGACTGCATATAGAGAACGATTTGGCATAAGGTCCCCAGAATTGGTTTGGAGATTGTTCATTGCAAGTAAATGTCCCCTACTGATCTTAAGTTCAATAGGTCAAATGTCAAGGGCTTACTATCCAATTGGCCTATAGGGGACATCCGGGATTCACAAATACTTCGGTATATATCCACAAAAGCTTTGAAAGACGAAACGATTGATACTATTTTAACTTTTTTCTCTCCATTCATATAATATATATGCATGAGTGTATTTTTAAAAAGGCGTGCCTATATACTTCCCTTTTTCTTCTGCTTCATTGATCTTTATATTTCGAATAGAATCAAATGCTTACAATAGTAAAGTCAACAAAATAAATGTTATGTCTTACCGTATGATGTGTGCAAGTCGTCTACAGAAAATCTCTTCGTGGGAACTACGAGGACAAATCGGAGTTGTCTTGAGTGCCACTTGAACAAGTTCTTAATGCTATCAACCACGGCTGTCTTCACATCTGTCTTACTGCATACATCATCTGACATCAGATCTTTTTCAACAACTGATAGCTGGTGGTCGTTTGGAAATTCTTCTGGGTAGTGTTTTCGTAAAGAAAATACAGCCAGTCTTACAGGGGTAGTTTCAGTTTGCTTGAAAAGCAAGGGGTTCTGGTTGACATGGCTAATAATAAAATCATTCGGAATGCTTATTACGTCAACCAATTTGTCGCTATAGCGCTTTTGAAGAGTATTGAAAAGCTCTTTTCCATTGGTTATCTTATAAAAGTCCTACGAGGCATACTCGGGAAAATTCATAATACAGGTATACCTCTGTATCGAAAAGCTATCAAGAATTTGACTGATGCTTTCCACCCATTCAATTTTAACATCGACGGCATTATCGATGGCACCGAGGCGTTCATTTAGCATGTTTAGTCCTAACCCTGTGGAAACAAGATCTGTGTAAACGCTGCTGAAGTCGTCAAGTATGGATATACTACAAGTGACAGCTTCGTTCACGGCATCAAGTAAAGTGTTAGTCATACCATTCTCGACTCTCGTAAGCATGTACCTCAGATAGTTTACATCACTTACATAATTCTTGAAGATAACTCGGAAAAAAATTTCATGTTGTCTTCGCTCCTCCTCGCTCTCTGCAGTCAAGATTTTCTTTACGTGGTTAAAGATTACGGTTATTGATGCACGAATGCGCTGTATCTTTCCTAAATGTGATGGCAGATTAATTTCATCAAGCACCGGACATTTGGAACACTGTAACTTCAAGTCAATTGTGTGAATCAGTCCGTTTATTCCCGAAGAAATATCTTCATTCGTACCATCGAGCACTTTTGACACTGTATCATATAACCTGTCACCAAAGGCTGTCACCTCGTCTACTTCTACACATGTAACGTTCCAGTAAAACAGAGCACACAAAACACCCAGAACACTGACCAAATTCTTGATTTTCATCTTTCGTCAAAAATGAAAATATTCACCTACAGCTGTCAGAAGAAATGAGAGGATTCGAATACCATGTACCTATATACTGCGCAAGAGAAAGTGATAATAATCACGTGATCATGGAACGAGTCTTTGTTGGTCTAGGACGAACAAATGCGGTTACGTCACAAATAAATCAATTGTTACGTGTACGATGACTAATACTTTCGGTTTCGATAATAATTGTTGTATGCCCATAAAAAACAGGCGTACCTGGTACAAGTAGTCTAATAAACTATTATTTATAAATTTATACGGGCATCTTTGACTAGGAAGAAATAAACACATTTACATGTATTATTTGCATTTTTATGTAAAGATTACATGTTCATGGACGCCGGTGTATCGTAATGAACGTCAGAATGTCAACATTTAAGCTTACATCACCTGGAACATTAAGTGAAAATACAGAACAGTGGGTTAAAATTATTCGCATTATGATAATTAATACAGCAAGCACAATTTTACACATGATGATCCCATTGTCCTCTATGGCTTATCTAGTAGGGCAAGAGTGTTCATTGCCTCCTGAACTATAAAGCCTTATTCTCACTGTTCCGGGTTGGACCACATTTTGGTCACGGATGGGTAAAACCCTGTTAAACAGGAAGTATAACCATGAAGACACCGTAATCATCCAGGAAAACCCTGGATGGACCTTGTTGATACGACTCGAATCGACAAATAGCCCCGGAGGTTTAAAATATTCTATACAACCAGGGTCACAGGTAAGATATTCAGAACCGGCTTAATCCTTGAAATTCCAGAACTAATAGATAAATTAAAAAGAATCCTACCAAGAAATCTAAATTTAAGTAATGAATATTGGAATCAATCAGTAAAATTTGACTAAGCAATTACAAAAAGAAATGACAGGGTGGTAACTCGAAAATTCCAGGCAAAATTTCCTTTTTTTACCAAGGAAAATGCATTGTTTACATTTAGTGTGAAAGCGAGCGGATCAGCAATTGCGGCTTGAATCGTCTAACAGTAGCATACATATACCGGAACATTTTATTCTGATAACTTGTAACACACGACTCGAGAAAATCCCATAAGGCTATAAAAACAAAGTTATTTTTAAAAAATATCAGATATGGCTTTATACACTTTCAAGAGCTTACAAGCGAATTAACAGATTTATCGATTTATTGGTAAACGTTGTCTTGCGCCGAATGACCAATCTGGTACCGAATATTTTCTCGACATTTTCGAAGCCTAGCACTGTGTGATACGGATGAAAATAATCCTACTTTCTTCAATAAATTGCTACGCGAGTGGATTTTAAAACACATCGACTTTATTGAGATGAATTAATGGTATTTTCTTGACAATACTTACTGCAAATCCAACCGTAATAAAATGAATGGGACAGATTGCAGTCCAAGTTTTAATTGGACTGAAAATGAAATAACAAACACGTCTTTGTGTGATGAAAACGAGTACGAATATGAAACCAAAGACGATGTTATCACAGCCGTACTGTTTTTAGTGTGCATATGGATAATTCTGACAAACAGTATAGTGGCCATGTGTTTCATTGGAAGCAGAGAACTGCAGAAGAATTTATGGAACTTGCAGATTCTAAGTTTAAGTTTTTCGGATGTTCTTGTTGGGTTTACGTCATTACTTGTGGCACTTGGATACAGCAAACCAAAGATGTTTATGTCTTACAACGCTTGTTCCATCATGTTCATTTTCTACGTGTCCTCGCAAATGGCTACTTTTTTTCACACATTTTGTATATGTTTGCATAGGTTTGTGATAGTATTTTGTCGTAATAAATCTCCAAATCCATATCAAGGAATTTCAAAACGAAATATATTTTTCCAGGTTTTAATTGTTTGGTCAGTTTCCTCTTTATTCTGCATGATTCCATTCATTGCATTTGGTAGGTGGGGCTCGTCATTGATGAGTTGTGACCTTTACTCGTTGTTTATAGATCAATATATTCTGTCAATTTCGTTGTGGAATGTGAGCTTGCTCGTTCCACAAATAATCGTGAACATTTTGTATTTATCCATATATTTGAAATTACGATGCACTTGGACCAAAGTAATGACGATTCTACCGATGAACACAAATGATATGTCACTTCCTGGCAATGTAAAGCACAAGGTTTCAGATTCGTCAACAATCGTTAAGAAAGCGAATGTTAATGAAGGAACAAAACGTAGCAGTTTAAAAGCACACCCTCGTCTATCACCGTGCAACGATAGAGGGCAGATGAAAGATATAGATGGTGTACATTCGAGGAATGATGACCAATTGGAGACTCAAATGCCTGAAAAACCAAACGAATACACTAACACACAATTGCATGTAAATTGTACAGAATTACCGTCAACCAGTAGAGGAATTTCAGAAAATAGAGCAGTAACCAATGTCGTCTCAACAAAATGCGCGATCAGTGCACGGCAAATGAACACAAAACAGCAATTATCCAATCTGCCGAATGATTCTTCAAATAGTTACACGAGACAAAATCGACATAACCATAGTCGCCACGCCAAGGTTTTAGTGACCATTGGAATTATTCTAATAACCGTCAATGTTTGCGTGACACCAATGAATCTGTTGTTTATTTTTGAAGCCGTCAATGAAGGATATCTAAGTAGAAAGACTAAATTAACAGTGCTTACGTTCTCTTTGTTAAATTCCGGGGTGAATCCTATGATATATGCTTTTAGAATAAAAGAGTTTAGGCAATCTTTAATAAATGGATGGACATTAATAAAAAGATCATGTCTTACATGAAAGTATCATCAGTAATAAAAAAACATTCCATGGATCATATAAAAGGGTGTCTTATATGGCATGACAAACGGACGACGGACACCAGACAATCACAATACTATTAGCTCACCATGAGCACAATCTGAACCATTGTTACAATAAACCCGATTTCCCATCATGCTAATTATACTAGTACCCAACATATGTTTTTTTACAATGACATTATTACGATCTGTTTGAACATTTGCATCCTTTTTGGTTTTTACCATGCTTACAAAATGTTGTCATTAAAAAATTGTCTCCCTTTCTTCATTGTGTTGATGTCTATAACCAAATATGTAAACTGTTGTATTATATATTATTATACGACTATACCCCCAGCAGAGCTATCCAAAAAGAATCTAGAAGACACTTTTCAATAACTCAACTTTCACGTGGACATAATCCTTTATCGTCGTATAAGTCAGATACACGTACTCGTATTTTCTTCAAAAATGTCTTCTTACAGACGCTAAGAGGACGGTTCGTATTTATGTATTGTTGTTTGTTAAATCATTGTATTGTATTATTGTATTATAATTATTGTATTTTATATTAGAAATATGTATTGTTGTGTCATATATTACTGGATTACATATCATTGTACCATGTATCATTGTATCATGTATTGTTGATTATATATTTTTGGAATATAATTATATGATAGTTTTAGACCTTCAACCATAGGTCATTTATCTATGTCCAAATTGATAAAACTTAGGAACAGTATCTTATAAAATCATATCATTAAATATAACTACTACATGGTAAATATACGCGTTAATATAATTATGAATTCTGGAATATTTTTAAATGTTTGAATATCTAAATTGCTTGAGACGATTGCTTATAATCTTTTTGGAATTTGTTTTGGTTCTTTTTTTTCGTGTATGAGTACTGTGAATAAAATGTTTTTGGATTTCGTTAATAATGTTTAAACAAATAGCATTTTCCACCAATAATCAACTGAAGATAAATTATGTTCTTCTTATTTTTTTATGAACATAACACAAACAGATGATGCCAGCCTCAGACAAAAATGAACTTAACGTATAGAGTAAAATTTGAAACAACGGAACGTATGGATTTTTTTCACCGGGATTTCCGTCTCACCAGCAGTCAGCGTCATTTGGCAACTTTTCCATCTTAAACGGTGGAGAAAGGTCAACAGTCGTATATCTAGGTAGAACCACTGTCACTGGCCCTCCGTATGCAAGCCGGATCACTTCCTCACATGCGCTTTCTGTCTGGTCAAGCGTCCAATGGCGGGATTCGAACTCGCGGCTATGAAGGGCTATTGATACCAGTCAGATACCATATCAACTCTACCTCAGAGGCCTCGATATGATCATTCAGTGTAACATACCGTATCACAAGCACCCAGGTGCTAAACGACCTTAGTCATTGTATTTGGCATTTTTGAATGTAATTGCAGAACTTTATTCTCCTTGGTAATTGTAAATTACGAACTATACCATTTTCTTTGTTATTTCTGTTTTAAGGTGAAAACTTTGAATTGCTAAACGAAATAATGAATTATAATATAAAACTACAAACATGTATTGCAATAACGCAGTATCCATGGTAACATACGTATTATATTGAGATTATTCTATTGTTTGTGTATCAATAATCATCAGGTGTTGCCGTCTTACTATCGACAATACATCATCTGTGAACTTCAAACAAAAAGGTTGTTTGACAGGGTGTTTGGTTATGTACGTATGTGGTGATACAAAACAGTATCGATAATACGATAAAGTAATGTCGACATTACGAATATCCACCTGGCTGAATATACCAAACACCAAACCTCTAGAATGCTTTGACTTGTCTCATGCAATGACATAATCAATATGTGTGTATATGCATTTATGAGAGCGTGTCTTTGTTTTACACTGTAAAGCACACTAGCCAGGTTACCTTAGTTCAATCAGGTTTCATAGAATATTAATACACAAAGTATACAATGTATTAATGACGCAGTTAATCATTTTACTTCTATAAATCCTGAGTCAGCTGACCAATTATTTCCAAAAAAAACCCAACAAACTCGAGCAATAAATCAAGTCAAATTTTCAAGGTAAAACTTATTATGAACAGAAAGATTGATTTGATTAAATTGTAGCAACAAACGTCACTATTATTTTCAACCATTAAAACAATACAACTAGGAAAACCCAGCTGAAAATCGAGAAAGTTTTCTCAGGATTAATTGATGCGCAAAATATGTAAGAAGAAAAGATTATTTTATGAAAGGTCTAAAATCACAGAACTCGAAAATTTAATTTTTAATACGCTAAACTCGAGCAATTTTTTTGGCAACATTTTAAAAGAAAATTCATTCATATGACATTTATTTAGTCTAGAAGAATTTCAATACAATTTTTCAGAATTAGGGTTTTCTGTCAATTGAACTAGGAAAACATCACGTAAGTGCATTATTTTTCGTTTTCTTCTAAAGCCACATAACTGTTGCAACTCCTTACATAAAGGGCTACCCCCAGTTCAGATTTTTGGACAATAAAAGTAAAAAAGTAGAGGGCCTTCAGTGACAAAATTCTGAACCGGAGGTAGCCCTGTAGCTTTAGAAGAAAACGAAAAATAATGCACTTACGTGATGTTTTCCTAGTTCGAATGACAGAAAATGCGCTTGTAACGACAACATTGTGACGTCACTAGGTCACGTGGATTCCCCACAATGAAATAGAACATCTGTGGTTAAATTAAGATACACGAATTTCTAATTTAGCAATAGCGACTTTTATTGATTGTATGCATTGTGAGTTAAATCTTGTTATCACCATCTTCACATGTTTTCAAACAAACCACACAGCATTGAATTCAAAATACAACATCATCAAAAGCTGCAGAACTCTCTTTTAACATTTCAAAATTATTAGAGAAGTCAGCCACAATCGACAACATTGCGTTTCATTGCAATTTCCGAAAAAGGCTCAAAGAAATGTTAAAGTGTACAAAATGATGTCTGATAAAAATCCTACATGAATTTCAAAAATTGTTAAATAACATAATTGTTTGCATAACCTAATGTTGTTTTCTCGAAAGAGTTTTAACGAAAGCTACCTCTGCGATTTAAAAACCATGATTTGTAATTACAAGTTATCGGTATAAAATGTTCAAGACATATCATTTCGCTGCTTAACGATACAATCATCGTTTGCTGAATTTAAACATGCCCTGATCGTTTTCACAAGAAATATCAACAACAATGTGTTTACCTTGGAAAGGGGGACAACTACATTGAATAGGTTTGATATGGTTGATTTTATTTTCGGAATCGTCTCCCTTTCATTTCTTAATACTGTCGCTTATCAAGATTACAGGTCACTTCAAATATTCATTATTTAAATTTATGTACTTGGGTATGATTCTTTTCACTTACAGACAAGAAATTTCGATGGGTTAAGCCGCGTCCAATTAGAAACAAGAGTGCCAGGTTACATGATACGCCTGTTAAGGGGCATAACTCAGAAGTGCCTGAGTCGATTGGGCTGGTTATCGAACTTGACCGAGATCTCATGGCCATAAACATTTCCATTAAGTTTAGTGAGGATCCGAATAAAACTGTTTGAATTAGAGATCGGACACCGATGTGGACGCCGCCCGCCCACCAATCCGCTGTGGGTGTTCCCGTAATACGACCCGTTTTTCAAATGGGCGCAAAAGATAATTTCTATTCAGGTTTTTTTTACTAGTATAAAATGCTAGTAACCAGAGTGAGATTTTTAGTTGAAGGGTTAACAGGGAGAATGCAATATAATTTGTTCCTGTTTTTTTTCCCAGATAGATTTTAATTTTTATATTTGTCCTCCACCGTTAATTTATTAATTCATATTACGGAAAAGTTGACAGGTACTTACGGAGTACCAGATACTATAGTATAGGTACAGAATTCAGAGAAGAATGGGTTATGTTAACTAGCCGCCAGAATGTAATTAAATTTAATTGTATTGCTACATGAAATGTTGACTTTTACATTAAAAGTGTATAAAAATTTATATGAGAAGATCGAGGGCACATACATTAGGCCAAAACGACAACATTTCAATAGGAACATGTCTTAATGACAAACGTTACCGACTCAAGTAATTAATATCTTAGCTCTGTAAACAATATTATTTGAATTCATGTTTACCCGACTTCATATGAAGGTTATCGTGAAAACCTATCATATATCAGAGGTGTTTAACAGAGTAATATAGTTTAGAATACAAAAGAACGTAACAAGAACACATTTATTTAATACATAACGGGCAAGACAAACTCTCCAAAACTGCATGAAATATGTCAGAATGAATATCTATATCAGAAAGTTACCTTGCATTTACTGCTTATTTACACCAGTTTATGAAAACATGTGTGTTTTCCATGTTTAACAAACCAACACTAAAACCAGACGGCCAGAGCAACCGATTGAATCCTCATATTCAAGGTAATTTGTACATCAATTTTGTGGGAGATTATGGATTAAAGCATATAAACCATACCTCAGCTAGTTATTATAAAATCTACAACATGACCGCAGCAACGTGTATTTGATTAACTTAAGAGGCTTTGCTCATTATTTGTTTCTTATGGGATAATTGAATGATTAGTGTGTATCTCAAACCATTCTCCGCGCAGCTTGAATGAATATAGTTTAGTGTTGAAACATGCTATGAATTTAGTTGTTTCTAAGTGAATATATGTTCCTGTACTTTGAACATTTTCTCAAGGATAAAAACTTCTGGGGACTATTATGTGTTTTTAACTTGTATCAAAACGTTTTGTTTTCTTGTAAAACGCACTAAGTGAAACAATCTTATGCTTCTCTTCATACCAGTGGTTTTGGAATAAACACACCAATGGATACTATATCTATCTGTTTAGTAAGTCAAAATATACTTTGACACTTGATATATACACTCGTTAATTTATACATTGATGTATGCGTTAGCTGTACAGTAATTCACCAGAGTTCATTCTAATTCAAAACTACTTGACTTGAGCACTTAGTGTTAATAGTTGAACTATTCTACGCATTAGTCATATTGGATGAATAAACATTGACACTAATGCTGAATTATACAACCGTTTAAAGTGATATTTTCAGTACCATCAGGTGATATATATTTTCCTTAATTCGAAGACTCAACCAACTAAAGCACGCGTGAAAATGAAGAGTTTGGATATTAATCGTAGTGGATTCTTTGTTATTTTATTCCTGTCGTTTATCGTAACATGTATAAATGGACAGGATATAATAGATCATACCTCGTCCAAAAAGGACTCATCAAATCGATCGATAAATGAAATCAAAGAAGATGTTACTATTCCTTTACATTTGGAAGATTCGACCACCATGAAGAACACCATAACAACAGATGGCGACCAAATGATCGAGCAAACTACAATATTTCCGACTAAGACTACGAATTTAAAAATAAAACAGAGAACAAAGCCTGGAGGGAAGTCTGCAGATGAGGCAAAAACGAGAAAACCACGACCATCTACAGCACAAACAACTCATAAACCAACAACAAAACCACCACCGACACCAGCAAGCCAGAGGTCACTAGACCCAACAGACCAATATCTACTGGACGGTATTCTAGATATTGTCGACGAGAAATTTTCCACCTTAAACAAGAGGTTAATGACTTTGGAACGAGTGGTAAATAACCTTCAATATTACAATGTCCGAAGCTTCAGGGTTGTCAACACTCACTTGCATGCCGTCGACACCATACTCCATACAATGCACTCACAGGTTGGGCATATGGAAGAAAATGGCAAAGTTGTTGAACAAATAGTCGGTGCGGTAAAAGATGAAGTAATCGATCTTCAGACAACGAATAGTGGTATGTTTCAAGCCATAGAGCAAAACCTGATACATTTTCATACTGATCTCGCCGCTAAAATCAGTAATGTCAAAGAAGGCATTGAGCACACTAATGCAAATATGCAACAGTTAAGAAATGATACTGTTGTTATAAAAGATCAAATGGGAATTATGAAACAGTCTCAAGACGACTTGTATGAAAATGCCGCTGCTAATGCTGTAATTATGTCCGAATTGCTTGAGAATTCTATAGCGATTCAAAACGTTTCCTCCGAAAACTCGAAACATCAGAAAGATATCAAAAGAATGACGAAAGGAATAGACGCCAATTTATCTGAAATATCAAAGGGTGTTTCTGCGATAACCATTGGAACATTTGAAATAAAACAAAGTGTGGAATCTGCTTTATCTAACATCTCTGTGGCTAATGTCGATGCAGAGAGTACTGAGGAAAATGAGTATTATCGCGAATTCAAATCAAAGAACAAGCATACAAATATGCCTATGACATGTGGAAAACTGATAGATATATTGGACGAGAAATTCAAAAACATTAATCTGACAATTGGTGATAACAATGTGAAGTGCAGAGCGACTGATTCACAAAAGTCGATTGATTCAAGAGAATTTAAAAACCAAACTAAAAAGTTACTGAGAGCATTGTCAACTGTAAATGAAAATATATATCAATCTGTCACGTTATACAAACATACTGGAAATCTCATTGAAAGAGTGATATCAGATACTGAAGATATCGCCACAGAACAAGTTCGTCTCAGGGAAGAACTACTTGCATATCTCATGAACGGGACATTTGATCTATTTAACCAGAGCATTCCGGATGTTGCTGCAACAATTGCATCAAGACAAGAAGAGCCTACAAGAGTAATTAATGGTTCGCAATGTGCTATATCAAAAACATTAGTTGATGAAATTTTGAAATTATCCTTCAACGGTAGTCAATTAATCGAGCTGTTGACCGAGTTAGCTACCACCAGTTCTGCTTCAATGAAAACGTCGATTGAAAAGCTGGATCAAGAGGTTACTAGGCTGAACAAAGTTCAAGATTTGACACTGCCACCTGTGCATTCTAAAGCTGATGCTTATATTCACGATGATCCGAAAGCTGGTGGCAACAGTCAATTAAGAGACATTCAGAACAGGACAGACATGATTTACACTATTGTGGAGGCCATTGCATCAAATACTGGATGGATCCCATACGTGTTCCATAATGTAAGATTTGTTGAAAACCAGATCAACAAGACGTTAAAACTTGTTAACACTATCGATGCTAGAAGCGAGGAAATTTTGATAAGACAGCGAGCTAACATGGCAATTATGTTCAAACCTAAAGATTTAGTTCGTAGTTCATCGACAGCTACCACTGAGTCTCCTGTAGATAAGTTAGAAAAAGAAAGAAACAAACACACTATGAATGGAAAATCTCAAACACGGGCCACTTATGATGAAGTGTTGTCAACAAATCAAAGTTTTATATTTGATCACATGATGGATGTTGTATACAACACGAATGTAAAGATCAATCGCTTGATCCCAGCTTTAACCAATTTACTTGGAGAACCAGGTAGGTTTTGCCTTACCGCTTTCATTTCGCTTTCACGAGACGCATTATAGCGGTAATATCAGTTGCAGCTGTACGTCAAGTCGATCAAAGAAAGCTTTTATAGTTTTAATGCACATAAGTATCGTTAATTATGAGCTGGCTCGTTAACTATCAAGAGTTAATTAGATTATTTTCTTAAAGATAATTCGTAAACACACGAAGATGAGTTGGACTGAATGTATGTTTGGCAACAGAAATGTAATTGATTGTATTATAGTAACCCATTATCATTGACATCTTTTGAGTGAGTGTAATTGTACAAATTGTATTAAAGCTTCCTTCCACTGCTTGAATAAGAAATGCTAAAACATGCTAACATTTCTAGCATAAATGTATATCTTGTCGACTGGTTATCTTCCATTGTTTGCACAAAGTTTCACATTTCTGCTCGCGTTATAACATTTTTCTTAATGATTTATATCTTAATCATTGATATAAAAAACTGCTTCACATACCGAGTTTCACATTCACTATGTGACCTCACTGAGTGATCGGCACATAAGAGACAAGTGCGTACTTCAAACGGACGTTTTGTTTTCTCTTCCGCTTTACTTTTTTAAATTTGCATTAAACTCTATTGGAGTAACCCATTATACAAAGATTAAAGAAACAGGAACATCAATTTCAATGAAAACTCGTGGTAAAAAGATGTAATAGTACAGCATCAACATAATTTGATAAAGGAAAATATAGGTCACCGTGCAATATAAAAAGAAATTAATGTTTTTCTATTTTTTACAAGGGCAACAACTCTTACAAAAAATATCAAAATGTGTCGTAAAATAAAATCATAGTATCCGAGGTAACTATCAACGAAAAAAGGACTGTTGGGCAATACAGTGCAACCTCTCTAAAGCGGCCCTCTCTTGAACAACAACCTCCCTTCAAAATAGCTTGAATCGTTCCCACGGCACGATTTAACTATTACTTTAACCTCTCTAGAGCTATAGCAACAACATCTCAACAACAGTATAATTTCGCTTCTCTCAAAAGATGTTGCTTTGGAGAGGTTGCACTATACTATGATTGTAATATCAACATTTTAGTGTAGCATGGAGCAGAAACACCAGATTAATACATTATTATGGGTCTACCGTATTAATGACGGCTAACTAGAGGTATACTACACATCGGGTTCTGAGATTGTAACCATTTGTAATATAAGCATTTCAATTCATTACGTCTGATGAAAAATAAATGCCGTTATTTTGTCTGTTTGTTATTTTGTGTAATTTCTTTCTTATGTCTATGTATTTCCTCTACTTGTTCAAATGTATACAGCATTCTTGCCCCGAAATACTGACATTCTGGCAGACAGGTCTATGAGGAATTTATCAAACAAGATACAGCAAGATTACAAACATTTCGTTTTATTTCCGAGTCCATTGTTGATTAACTAGACAAGACGAAATTAATGCTATACAATGTACAAATGGCAGACTCATTTTAACTGGGGCGTGTTAAAATCCAAGACAAATACTTCACAATAAACCGCACGTGATTGATTAACTGATATCGTTAAGTATGTTATCAAGAAAAAAACGTACATAGTACAGTAATTGTGATGATAAATACATACGATACCATGTTTGAGAGAATGTGTCAGTGAATGGTATATACACGCAGCGAACCAGGAAAAACAAAACACGTGTGGTTGTCGTAATTAGTTCAGAACGGCATATGGCATCTGTTTGACCTAGTTACCTGGGATACAACATCCGGGAATGATTAATATGTTTCTTGCAAAACAAAAACATTGCTATGATTCAGCCAATGTTTTGGGGGGAAATTAAGCCGTTTCTTTTTGCTCGTAAAGCTACTCACCGAAATATTCTTTGTGTGAAAGCTTTTATGCTCATAACATTACTACATTATGCAAAGGAAATTCTTGTCATAAAAGTACATAGTTTCGCTACTAAAACCGGAAATAGAACTCCTATGCGATCTATTAAGTAAAGCGAGAATGTAATTATTATGTTGTTAATATATGTGTTAATATATTTTTATTACTCGATGTTACATGTTGAGTTTCTTCAATTTCTCCTGTGTTTTCAACATATACTCTAGTAGAAACGTGTTTAACTTATAACAAGTCTGGTTTCTATCATATGTTTATCAGAAGAAAAATAGGTGTACCATTCACGTATCAATATTTCAGAGCCCTACATTGCATTAGTCGATGGACAGACGGATAGAGAGGGTCGGGTAGAAGTATATCACAAAGGCCAATGGGGAACTATCGCCGACCGTATTAGTCACGTTGAAGCTTCTTATGTCTGCCGGAAGCTGGGCTACCTTGGTGGTATTTCAGTTGGCAACGGGTTTTTCGGAGCCGGAAGCGGGCAGTTCTGGGATTTGAACGTTACTTGTCTGAGAACGAGATGGTGCCATGCTGTCACACACGTTACTGATCAAACGAAATATAATCACTCTGAAGATGTAGGCGTATTGTGTGGTAAGTTAATGAGATTGTACAGTAAAACCTGTGGTATTGCCTCAATGGCCACCTCCGAATAAAGGCCAGCCTGTCAATAAAGGTCATTCTTTTAAATACCATTATTTATTATTTAGAACAAAACGAACTCCGAATAAAGGCTACCTGTCAATAAAGGCCACATTTTGTATTTTCTATGCATGGCCTTTGTTTAATTTGACTGGATTTTATTTTATTTCATTCTATGATCAGCTCTTAACTATGAAAAATGTATCACTGTCGATTAGATTAAGAACTTTTTACTTCTTCTTTAAGTTTACTAACAAAAAGTTCCCCTTGCTTGCGTAAATACAGACAATACCAGGATATAAGTTGAGCCAGTTTAGCTTAACACAATTCGTACGCAATTATGTTGCACGTTAACTATATACATGTATATACATAGCCAGATTGTGTACTTTTTTTATCAAGATCACTATAACATTGTATTTTTTACAATTCGTTTATCATAATTATATAATCAGCTCGACGTTATTTTATCGGTGAACATATAACTTTCAATGAACCAAATTAATCCCAGACAAGATAATTATAATCATCTTATCATAATTGAATCCAACTCCTCCCTCGTGCGTTGTGTATTAAGCGTATCTGTTTTGTAACCGATAAAATATACTCAATATGTTCAATAGAACATTCAATTTAATATGTACAGATCATTTTCTTCCAAGAAATACACCTTACGTAGTTTACATTAAACTCGCCAGTTTGTCTGAATCTGTAATCACGTGATAAAGTTTTATATTGAGTATGATTCCATAATACTGGTTAATTGCTTTGTTTAAAAAGGGAAGAGTTTAGATCTAAAAGAATTCTTGAAATGAGCTTTATTCGAAGCCGGTTTCTTTAGACCATAATGTAAACAAATCCAGTCTATGGCAAGCGGAATACACAATATTCTTTGAACCATTGGTATAACAGTTGAACCGTGGGTTTAAACCCATTGTTTCAACTGCCGTTTGCACATTAATTACTTAAACTGCGCATGGTTTCATTTCTTAAACTATGGTTTTGAAGTCTGTTAACCCCAGGGTTTAAGAGAGAACCAATTAAATGAGACGTTGTATACGGTTCTACTAAATTTTGAAATAGGCGCCATTTTGGATTCTATTTATAGAAACTCATTTGCATGTTACCGTTTACATCATTTCGCATGCGTGATAAATAGAATCGAACTACCCATGCTAATACTCAAAAAAGTTCTATAAATAGAACCCAAAATAGCGCTCATTTGTTTGCCTCTAAATTTGAGAGAACTACTTCTTCTAGCAATTTCCTTGAAACTTTCTGATAACATTGTAGATCATATGGTGAGAATGACACAAATGAATGAGGAGGAAGAAGATGAAGTAGCACGACATACTGGCAAACTAGAGATATATCATCAAAATATATGGCTACCAGTGTGTTATAGCGGGTGGGGTAGGGTTGAAACCAGCGTTGCCTGTCAACAGTTAGGTTTCAGAGAAGGCGCCGCATCGGCCGTAACGGACGACACGATAATCGATTCGCATTGGATGGTTAATGTCACGTGCACAGGAAAGGAAAACAGATTAGACGCTTGTGCCTTTGCGGACTTCCAATACAATGGTTGTCCAGATTACCAGTACGTATCTCTTATATGTAGCTGAACACTCGACTAAAGCTGACACTGACCACTTAAGCCATTCCATCGACGACTTGGAAGGTCACCTTTGCTCTTTGTTGTCATAATGTTTACAATTTGTAGCATTTCTTTCTTAATGATGATTATTGGTCGAAGCAATTGTATACGTACATAATGTAATTGCATTTGTGTCAAATAAAAATAGCCCAATGACATTATCTGATGTTGGACAAAATGTGGAGCTTCAATTCATTTTCAATTTAAATTTCATATTGGTGTAATTGTTTGTAAATACTCGGTATATTAGATCTGACGCTACGTAAAGGTAGAAGTTATATTTGTCGCGCTTAAAGTGTTTTTTAATGTTCGCTGATTATATAAACTATTTCATGTACAATTTTGAATTCTTTGTGATCTTATAATACATCAACTAGAGCGTAAAGTACATTAATTTAAGTATTTCATTCTTAATGAATGTTTATTTATAAAAGCACGGCATCTTGAATTATATGTACGTGGTTCTATGGCATTTTTGATGGCAGTCAACGTGATGAACCAAATAACACGTGGTACTTTCTTTCTTACAGATAGATACCACCTTTTTATTTGTGACTAATAGAAAAATATCACGTTTGATGTACATGTATATGCGAAGAATTGATTAATGCTTAAAAACTTAATTATACTACTGTAGAGCACCGATCAATAATCCTTTTCGAATTGCTATAAATGTTATGAATGCATATTTCCAATAAAATAAACCATTGCGGTATGTACACGTTACTTTTATTTCTGTATAAGTATATAATTCATCATCTATTTGGGCTTCATCAATAAAGATGGCCGTCCTTTTAAGCCACACCTGGTCATAATAATATTAAGGTAGCATATAAGACGCATTTTGAGAATCTGTTTCACATTATATATAAAAATATGTTTTGTAAATTAGGAGCGAGTAAAACATGTGCTCCTCACGGGAGAATAAACTCGATTGGGACCCAAAAGTACATTTTGAATCTGTTTTCAAGGGACGTCAATGGAAAAGTGTATCGGACGACGCTCAATAATGATTATCTCCCTTCATTTCTTTACTTGAGAGGGTTGCGAAATTTGGGTAATGTATATTGTTTGGTGTTACTCGGACATGTTGAAAACACGTTTACTTACATCGTAAAGATCGAATTAGCGCATATGATCGATTGAGTAATTATTAGTTACACGTCCTGTGCATCATTATATACGTGCATAAGAATAGGTTGGGACCATAATGAAAATGTTTAATTAGCGATTAGGCGCGACGTTAAAGTTGACGTCGTCAGACTGTGCTGCGTGGTGACCTTGTGAAAACCTTTGTAAAAATATATTTAAAACGCACATCTTCGTGATTTTTATCATTAAGCTTAGGATACATTAAATTCATGACGGAAGTGATAATTTTATCACTAACTTAAACATTGTTTGAGTTATGAATCAAGTCCTAGAACTTCTGGGACACCCCTCGTATATACGAGGGTGGATTGGTTGTCCAGTGGTAAGGCGCTAGACTACCAAATGGAAATGACGTGTGTTCGAATCTTGGCTCCGGCTTCTGATATTTCAGGGACGCCTTTTCAGTGTTCCAATCACAGAAACTGAGTCCATCACTGAGTTTAGAATATCACAAGGAATGGGACAAAATGGCAACCCTTGGCAACAAGCTCTTGTTCGAAATTCAAGGTCAGTTTTCCAAAACTCATTATTTATAAAAAAAATACAGACTACGAAACTGCACACGCCGTTGCCTATAGCAAACTATACTACGCATGGAAATGCGTATACCAATTTAATTTAGGGATTGCAATGAATCCAAATTTCTTCAGATGGAAGCCAATCGACTTTGGAATACTTCAGATCGGATCTTATCGTATCATTGCCATTTAGAAGTTGATTGATGGTTACATTTACTTCTTCATTTTTATAACAAACTTTATAAAAAAAAATCAACCCCACGACGTGTAAGCTCCTTTACTTTTATTCCTAGAAACATATCATCTGTAATACAAAGTATTAAGCAAACAACTACATGTATAAATAAACAAAGCAACCCAAGATAACTTTCATCTATATGCTTATTGAGTTTTAATTGCACGTGATCATCGTAAAACAATGCAGCAATGCGAAATGTGACTAATTGACCTTGCAGCATTACCACAGTTCAATGAACGCATAAACATATAAATTTATCATTATCGAGTTTTGAACTTCACTTAATGCTCAGTCACAATCCATCGTGCGTCTTTTTAAGTCCGTACGTTTTTTGGGGAGGCTATGGCCGTCACGTTTTATCTGAAAACGTGGAAAGGCAGTGGCAAGAGCAGGGAAGAAGTACGTATATGCACGTCACTCGCACGGTTGCTTAAGGTCTACCTACATGACCAGCACGACACGACTGGCATTGCGTGCATTGTACGTTGCACACGTGCTTACAACGTACTTTCGTCGTGCGATTGCCACGTTATCGCACTAAGGCCGTACTTGCACGTGCTGTTTGCGAACCGTGTCCTTTCTCTGTCAAAAGTTCCTCATGCACTAAAAGTGCTACGGCGTGTCTGCGTGCATCCAAATTCGTACGGAAACGATACTCACCACGTACGGATCGCCAAGTTTTGCCCACGTTTGCGCAAGTAGACAACATGCACTTGCAAGTACGGTGGGTTGGGACCGGCGCATTAGTAAGTATGTAAAGCAGTTTTAACCACGAGTTGTCGTTCTTGTAAACATTCGATCAGAACAGAAATTACCTTGAAAATTTGTATCCGTACCCGCGAAGCTCAATATGGGTTCAAGACGGATATTTCGGGTACCCGGGGCATATAAGAGCTTGGACAGTAATTAATTATAATGGGCGCTGTTGTTTGTCTGTCGAATATACCTCACAGTTCACAGTTCCAGATTTCCAGATTTCCAGAATTAACATTCACCACACGCATCATCAGTTAATATCTGATTCTTGTAAAAAAATATAAAACCTTTAAAGGCACAGATGTCAAAACTTGTTGAAATAATTGTTTTGAACTTTTTTCTACATTGTTATTGGAAGTGACCGGATAAAGCAGGCTATTTCCTGTCAATAGGACTAAGGTATATATATATGAGACAAAAATATGATAATCTACAAGAAGATCAGAGCAATTATTTTTTTTCATCTTTGCCCTATTTTTTACGGAGCATGTTAAGATAGCTATTTGAGGTAATAAGATTCAGTATCTTAAATGAAAAGGAAATGGTCACGTGGTTTGCAGCTATAATTTGCAGACAGTGACTGTAACTTATGTATGTGAGAGATTTGGAACGACACGTTTCGATAGAGATTGATTAAATACACAGCTAGTGCGATAAATTCAGAAACAACAACTATAGATATATCTAAAAGATGACTAAGAAAAAATTCAAATCTAATGGATAATTATTGCAAAATGCAATCAAAGTGGAAAAATCTGTACATTAAAATTTCTCCAAGGCAGCATTCATAGAATTAACACAACAATGTATTTCATAGTTTAGTTTGTTATTCATGAATCAACATGCCAGAAAATGTACTCCAGTAGTTATATGTAGATGACGTATACTCATATAAAGAACTTGTTCCATGTAAACACTTGATCCAAACTTTCTGTCCGACATTAAGATTTAGCATACCGTCCCCTGTAAAACACTTGGTGGCATCCTGATCGTAGAACCTCCCGGATGTATGAACAATATTGTCGTATACAAGGCTGTAATACATGCTCTGCTTATGGTCTACACATAGATGGAAAGTGAAAAGATACGTTCCACTGACTGGTACTGTGAACATTCCAGTTGTATTATCATACCCGTCTCCATAGTTAAACATCAGGTCGTTGAAGATAATAGTTTGTTGTGCCTCTAGACTTTTATCTTGGGGAGATTTTGCTTTGAATACCACGTTAGGTGTTACAGCTTTTTCTGAAAGTAAACAAGAAGATTTTAAGCTCCGCATTTAAATGATATTGAACAGAATCTGACGACCCGATGTAGCTTACGTGACATGAACTAAGCCCTTAAGCTTATATATAAACATATAAACATAACTAACCTTTCCGTTTCTGGCCACATATCATATATGCTTAGTATATATCTATTATTTGAATTACTGTCAAAACATAACATTTATATATACATGATTATACACTTTGTAAGGTGGACAGGGGATGGATCCCCGACCTCTGTACCCACCTATTACGGGGATAATAAATGGGGTTACCCATCAGGGGCCCGAAATGGAAGAAAAAAACAACAAAAACAAAACCATAACTAACCTTTAATGGCCTCAATATCATCTTTTATTTGATTCTTCATCTCCATAATGTCATTCTTGAATGCTTCTCTTTCACGTTTTAGTTCTTCTAATGCTGAAAGGACATCATTGTTCGTCGTGGATATTTCTTTGTCAATACCTTCAACTTTTACTTCCATTCGTATCATCTTATCCAAAAGTTTGTCTACATAATAAAACTGTGAACAACTTTTCGGTTCCTCACAAATACCGTAGGATATGGTACAGACGATGAACACAAAATACAGCAACATTTTCGGTATTGTTCGCATATTTGAATAACGATATGCTTTCAGATACGATACTGTGTACGTTGGTAACCACGGAAATGAAGTGGCGGATTTATATCTGTATAATATATTTATTTCCCAAGAATATTTGCCATGACTTGCCGGAACACCGAAAGCACTGATTAAAGTGGTAGATTTATATCTCAAGAACATGTTCTGACATTAACCTCCTGCATAAATTAAATTATCGAGTATGTTTACTTCCAAAGAACATGAGTAATCCGAAATGGGTTGTTTACTCTATGAAAGGGGTTGTTTAGAAATTACAAAGCTTGAATTTTCACCGTCTCACAGAGTTCTAAAATGAATTATGTCTTAGCAATGCTTATGGAATTCTAATGAAAATTTATGATACTTGTATACACAATATAACAATTTTACATGAATTTACACGGAATATCATGGTTTTTTTTTAATTTTTTGTCTGCTATTTTTCACTCATGACATTTCTAACGACGTTTCATATTATAGGTCATATGTGAACCTACAGTCCCACTCGAAAATACTAGTGAATTGATTTGAATAGCTCTACCATTGAAACACTTGCTGTTATGAGGATCTGAATGTTTCCCGCAATATTTTGAACAACCCTTTTACCGGTCAGCGTGGAACGATGTTGCATTTGTTTATCAGGAACATACAGGATAATATGTTTAGCTAAATGCAAACCAGATGAAACACCACAATGATATTTGGCAGATTGTTTGTGTAATTTCACGGTTTGTTTGTTAAAAGACTAACTGTACAAACAGAAAAACAACTTCTTCAGGTTTAAATCAGACTGTTGATATTTGTTTTATATAAATCTTATCCGATGTTGATTGATTGAAGTCTGTTGGATGGATGTAGCAATCGTATCGAACTCCTCCTCCCAATCTATCTTGATGTTATGTAAAGTGATATGTAAAGTGATATATTTTGTATGTTCTTAATTTGTATATGCATATTCCATGTAAATAACAAATGCATATCTTCGTATCCGTATACCAAGTTACTAACATAACATTGTTTTACAGTATTATCTAAACACATCGAAACAGGCATCAGATGCATTTTCAAACTACGCAGAAATGTTATGCCATGATATAACCTTGAGTTCCTTCCCCTTACACTATGTTATCAGTAATTGTAAACTGGTTCCCGTTGACTTGTGTGTACAAAGCCTTTGGTGCACTGCATCATGGAACGGGAACCAGTTTACAGTAATTGTAGAACACGTCCGGGAAACAGACTATGTGCCTTGTATGTTTTATTCAACGGCCCATTCTACAGCTATGACCGTATCAGAGCCGCCCGAGAGTAAAGGGAGATAAGATACACGAGAACCAGTCAATATATATACCTACTCTTTTGACTAAATGTGCCTTGTATGTTGTGTCATATGATTTCTAATTTTAATGATTGGTCAAGCTGAAATCCAGGTTGGTCCTAATTTTCTGAACGTTCGGTGTTCTAGGTGTGTTTATGTTGTTTTGGCAGTGAATTCCTAACGTAATGCCGACTCGCTGAGGCGATCCAGCATCCTGAAATGACTTACTAATGCATACAAACATTTTCAGGAAACCAATGTACAGTTATACCTTAATGATAAGACCATGAATGGGCACAAACTCAAACAGTCGAAATATATTTAGGTACTCTCATTTTCAATAAGAAATATGCTGGAAATATTGTAAATGTTAAAATTTAATTTTTAAATTTTAATTTTGATTATCACATACCCGTGCCGTTATGACCGTGCCGTAAAAACAATATGGCACAATTTGCATATAATATGTAGATGGGCTGATTTATATGAATTTATTCCTACGCTGTTTGTCAACAAATATGATAAGTTCACAGGAGTAATGTTGATTTTAACAATTTGAGTAAGTAAAGACACTGTTTATATCGTTAGATATGTTATTATTTATGACGTTTCATACTGGAACTATTTTGTGCACCTGATTAAAAAGCCTTATAACACATATGTCACTCTTTTGTTAATACGTAGTAGCAATGACCATCATTCCTGGGAAGAACCAGTACTAGACACTCATCCTCCGTAAGCAACTGCCTACTTTCTCTCATAAAGAGACATGGTTGGTAGCGGGGCTCGAACCCACGACCCTCTATTAGTGAGAAGTTATAATGATTTGAAACAACAATTAATGAATGACATGTATATAACCAATACTGCACATGCATGTATTAAATATTTCATCATTTGACTTACTTCTACCAGATGCTTGTAGATTTGTGCATAAAAAAGACGTGATACGTCACCAACGAAAAAAATTAAAATAGCACAACATGATATTGATACTATTTTAACATTTATGATCATTTTCCCTAATTTTGGCCTCATCACGAATGAGGGCCATTAGCGGACTTATCCTATATATCCAGACTTCCCATATATATGTAAGTTAAAGTCAAGTACCAAAATAAATAATTTAAATCAATCTGGATGTTTTCATTGTATATCTATTGTATCATTATTACTGCTGTTTGTGTGTTAAAAACGAATGCAAAAATGTTTATAGATAATTATGTAATAGATACAGTACGAGTTTTTCTTCATAAGTGTCTTCTTACAGACGTAAGAGGACGGTTCGCTTAGCGTCTGTAAGAAGACATTTTTGAAGAAAATACGAGTACGTGTATCTGACTTATACGACGATAAAGGATTATGTCCACGTGAAAATTGAGTTATTGACAAGTGTCTTCTTACAAACGTAAGAAGACACTTTTTTGAATAGCTCTGCTGGGGGTATAGTCGTATAAGTGTGCCTAATTTCACATTTCAGTGATTAGGGACATTTTACTGCTGACAACATGTACATATTTGTTGGGTATTAAATCTAATCCATGTGTTTATTTGCACGTGCGTTCCGTGCTTCTTTTGGGTGTATAATAGGGTGGATATATTGTGTAAAGTTCAAACGAGGTTTACACTGCTTGAGTAGTACATATATGTCGTTTTATAACTACGTTTTGTGTTCAAGACAGTGGCGGTTCTAGGGAAGATATGATTCCAGACAACTTCGTTCTATTTAGAAGCCATTTTGATCAACATTTCGATTCATTTAAACGGGAGATATGAGAAGAAACTCACAGTCCTACAGTGACGGAGCTAAACTATAAACTGTTCAGGCAAGATTAATTTGTTAATTAATAACTAAACATTTTCATAGCGTTATTGACACTAGATTTAGTTGGGATTCTATGATAAATGTTTCATGTGAAGGAAATATTGAGGAAATACTGTTTTGCAAAAACAAGATTTCTAGCAAACCTTCAAAACTACTGTTTCTGTCTCAGATACAGTATGTTACTATATATATTTAGATGCTAGCAAAGTTGCATGAGCCGCTTATATTTTTTTGTAAGAATTACGCAGTTTGCCACATAAACTGGTCACCCATAGACTAGAAACAAAGTTCAAGCTGGCGTGATTTATCAGCTCTTTACTAGTTGCTTTGCAAAGTTTTTCTAAAATGTTCAGGGGTCTGAATGTAAAATGGTGTATAGTAGCGGTAGTATTAAAGTTTATCCGTATTTAATTGCGAGACAGGCCCCGGTTTCACTTATTATTGCACTCAAGTTAAGACTTAAGTCTGATAAACGACTCAACTGAGTGAATACATTTTTTGGCGTTTCACGAAAAGACTTAAGTTTTAACATAGCTGAGTCGAAAGTAACCACTCAAATCTCAAATCTTACTGTTTTCAATGACGTAAGCTTCCAGGTCCGGTAGCTCTTCAGTCCACGCGCCGTTAGAAGGTAAAACAATGAAAAGTACGCGAACCGCTGTCAAAACAAACTTAGTTGTCGGCTGCTTGTCAATTATGGAGCCAAAGAACGCAACTAAACGGTCGGCTAACTGGGGAGAAGGGAAAGGCTGTTTGCTGTCCAGTTAATACTGGACAGAACAGAAATTCTACATAATAAATTTAGGGACGCATCACAAGGAGCGAAAGAAAAAGATAGAGTTTGGCACGATATCGCACAGCAGTTAAATGCGTGAGTATATTATTATCATGTATGCAAAATGCCATTTATTCATGCCATATTGACTATGAACTGATCGTTATATATGTGAGTGTCTGTTGTCTGCAGTAATATTTTTAGTGTAACCCGTTCCAGAATAGCTCAATAAGGTTGATATCATTAAGTTCACGTCCAATGGCAGCTGAAATTGGGTGGGTATGTTAATTATTAAATTGATGGTACATTTTAATTGAGAGACGAATAATCAATTTCCCACGGTCAGATGCATATTTAAATAGTGTTTTATCTCTCTTCATTGGGAATAGGCCTTAGTATGTTGATTTTGGGAAGAATTGACGCTAAAATCGCTGATTTTGGGAAATAAAATTGTTGGTGTAAGTTTGGATTTTTGGGAAAACTGCATGGTTTTAAAGAAATTTTCAATTTAGAAGAGGTCATTAATGGGCCTCTGCTATAGAAGGTGAAAAAACACTGTTAAATTAGATCAGGGCCTTTTTTCCTAAATTTGGGAAGGGGCCTTAATTAGCCCTTCATTTTTGGAAATTCGATCAAGCACGATATTTGGCCAAATTTTAAGAAGGTTAGACAACCAAATTAGGGTGATGCTGAACTGAACTGCTTAATGATTTACCAGTAACCTAAATAATTACATTATTTATTGTTCAATGTTATTGATTAATCTTATTACCTTATATAAGTATTTAATGATTAATTACAGTACATATAGGTTTTTAGATATACACACATATTGTGTCAATTTATGTTACGTATATGAATGCACTTGTTTTAACATATACTTGTTAACAGTGCTATTATTGTATAATTCCATAGGTCTGGACAAGCCTCTCGTCCGAGGACTACCAATGATATTCAGAAGATGTTTGGTAACATTAAAAACAAAGGTAACTCCATTTACATTCTTGATAGATCAATTAAAGTAATTGTTACTACATGTACATATTTACAGCAACATGTAAACTTATGTGCATCATTTGACGCATCAAATGTGTACTATTATTTAATTTTCTAACATGTATGTTCACTTCAATTTAGTATAAGGTATCAATTATCATTATATCTCATTATATACATGTTGTATTGTAGCCAAAGACAAGTTCGACTCAAACAGCAAGACTGGAGGAGGTGCTCAGACTAAGCTTTCTCCAACTGAGGATGTTATTAAAACACATCTGTCGACCAATAACAAAAGTCAACTGAATGGGATGGATAGCGGTATAGATTCTATGTCAAGTAAATTACCTAAATAAAATACAGTTGCTGTTTGAAAACATGTACATGCATTTACAAATGTAATGTAATTTAAAGCCCCATTGGCTTTAATAAAAGAGAGCAATTGGTAAAATGATAGAAATATAGCAACATCTCGTAAATATTGTTGTCAAATACTAAGTTCTTATTTTTATGCAATATCATTGAAGAAATACTGTGCTACAATTCCATATATATGTCTGAATAAAAAAGAAATTTCACTGATAATACATCTTTCTAGCTGAAATGAGACCTACATATAATAAGTACATTATATAATTATTTGAATTTTACCATCCAAATAAAATAAATTAAAATAATGGGGCTTTAAAACTTATGGGAAATCTTAGATGGCACGAGGTTTCTTAATGGTATGGCATAAATGACCTTAATTATACTTTTGTACATATATGTGATAAAATGTTCTTACATATGACAATGTTCATTTTTATTTACTTCATTATAAGTATATTGCATGTGATCCATCTATTTAAGGTCTTCCTGATAACTCCAGCGTCCATGCATTTTCAGATGAAGTTGGTATGGTCCAACCAGTACTAATTCAAGATGTTTTTCTAGGAAATAGAAACAACCTGATTGATAGGTAATGGTTATGGTTATGACTGAATTTGATGAATTATAAAACAGTGATTGGGTACTTATGGAAAATAATAGGCTAATCAAAAGTTCAATATTTATTGGCAAATAGCTAAGTACATTGCCTTTGGCCATTTACAACACAGCAAATAAAGTTTCAATTATGTATATTTTCATTTCAATCTGGATTAATTAGTGTGTTTAATAATTGAATCATGGTTTTTTTTATTTTTTTTTTATTAAAGCACCATATCTATTAAAAGCCTCTTTCCTACCATAAACCAATTTGGGATTGAAATTTGAGTAAATTTTATAATTGTGTTCATTGTATGTATTCAATGATTTTTTGTGTGGTAAAACACTATTTAAGGTAGTTCGCGGTGTTGCTCGGCAAAAAAGAAAGTGTGTTAGAATGGCATGTTGTAGATATTGTTGTTTCTGACAAGTTAAGACATTTTTAAAGATTTTCTATTGGTTGCTGTGACAACCAGAGTTCTGCATGGATTTTTAAATATATTTGGTAGATCATTTATTTACAGCGTTCTACACACTATTAATTTGAGTTGACACCACTAATAAATTTTATATTCTTGATTGTCACATTTATCGAATACTGAACTAAAGTGTGTAAATTTCGCCGAAAGGTCAGTGACTGTAGAACTTCAGTAAAACAATTTTTGCATTTAACTCAAAAGTTATCATTCAAAAATACGCCTTTTCCTGGTTTTGCAGACGGTCTAACCATTAACAGATAACAACATCCAGAATTAGTAAACACGCGCAGGAATGTCTCGTTCGAAAATTGCTAAAAATGAACAGGTTACTCCGTACGCAGTTTCTGATATTCCAACATGAGAGGACTTTATTATGTTTGTCCTGGATGTTGAGAAAAAATACAGGTTTTCAGTGAGAATGAAGTCGTTGTGAAGTTGCAAAAATCTTTTACGAAAAACAAAACTTGTCACCGGCGCAAAGGTTATTACTACATTTTGCGGAGCCGTGGCTTACATGTCAATCATATACATCTGACACTAAGTCGTCATGGCATTGATGGACCAAGCCAAGATATCACGTGATACTTGTACCCTGCTAACTGAACGTGATTGAACGTGTCATATTCAGTATATCAACCGATTATTATGTATTGTAAAATACATATTACTTACAGCATAGTTTTTATTGCGGTGTGAAAAATGTATGTAACGAATCAATACCGTACTATATATTTATTGATTGTAAAAAAATAATTATCATGAAATGTTGTTATCTTTAAAATATAATCAACAGGGTAAACATAGAAACATTGTTATTTTAATATTATGGTTACATATCGACGTTAATATTTTTATGACTGCATACGTAACGTTACTACTTCCTAAAAGAAGACGATAGACTTGTGCTGATCTTAATTCGGCAAAAGCATTTATTGCTTTTAAAAAAGTATATTACATTCCTAACTATAATTGTTGGAATTGTTAAAGGTCTACAAATATCTATTATGGAAACATAAGATTAACATGCGCTTAAAATAACCCAAATATAAAGCGCAATAATTGCCTAAATAATGACGTGATGACGCCGTGTTTTCATTCCAAGTGGTGCAGGAAACGTTAAAATACTGAAAAAAGTAGCCTGAAGAGGTATAGATTTTTTTCGCTCAATGCGTAGGTAAATGAATGTTTTACATAATGTTAATTTTTGAAAAACTTCTATCACGGCGTTTTAGCTACATTTGCATTTGTCTGAATATTTTACGTCGAAAAAAACGTCCCCATTATGACGTTTTGACGTCGATTAATTTCCGACACGCCGGGCGGTCATGGATATTCAAAGTATTGATGATGACCACTCGGTAGACCACAGCATTCGCTCATCCGCAAAGTTTGAATTTTCAATTTATGACAATTTATAGCAAAGCTACAAGAGGAAAAGTACAACGAGTCGTTCACATAGCTGGTGCCGCTAGATGGCGTTTTAACGTCGTTAAGTTGCTAGGTTACCGAAGTCAAACTGTAAAAAGAACAAACTTTTCGTAAGCGCAGCTACTTCGGGTATAATTGCTCCAAATTTCATGTCATTCGAACAAATTTTCTTTTTTGCCGAGCAACACCGCGAACTACCTTAAACTCTCCAGATTTTACTATTTATTATTTACAGGCTTTATTTTATATGAAAGTTGATTCTGTTCTAATATGTCATATTTCAGCAATAACAACACTGCACAGAATATTGGTTGTGTGGATACAGATGTGTTACCTGTGCCATTGGTGGGTTGCAGTGGTGACATGAAATCTCTACAAAGTGGTATGTATTGGTTTTTAGCCCGACCTTTTGAAAAAAATGAGAGCTATACTACTTACCCCGGCATCGGCGTTGGTTAAAGTTTTTGATAAAGTACAGTAACTTGAACATTATCATAAACATTCAACTCAAACTTTGAATACTTCCTTATGGGGACAAGGTGCATCTTCATGACAAGCAGGAGAACTCTGTTAACAGTATTTTCAAAGTTATGCCCCCTTTTAACATAGATTTTTTGTTAAAATGGATAAAATAGTACAATATCTTGAAGACTTTCAAAGATATTCAACTCAAACGTTGAATACTTCTTTATGGGGACAAGGCGCATCTGTAGGACAAGCATGATAACTCTGTCAACAGTATTTTTATAGTTAAGCCCCTTTTTTACTTAGACTTTCTGTTAAAATAGTACAATATCTTGAAGACTTTCTGAGATATTCAATTCAAACTTTAAATACTAGGCGCATCTGTAGGACAAGCATGATAACTCTGTCTACAGTATTTTTATGGTTAAGCCCCTTTTTAACTTAGACTTTCTGTTAAAATAGTACAATATCTTGAAAACTTTCAGAGATATTCAATTCAAACTTTGAATACTTCCTTATGGGGACAAGGCGCATCTGAAGGACAAGCATGATAACTCTGTCAACAGTATTTTTATAGTTAAGCCCCTTTTTAACTTAGACTTTCTGTTAAAATAGTACAATATCTTGAAGACTTTCAGAGATGTTCAATTCAAACTTTGAATACTTCCTTATGGGGACAAGGCGCATCTGTAGGACAAGTATGATAACTTTGTCAACAGTATTTTTAGAGTTATGCCCCTTTTTAACTTAGACTTTTTGTTAAAAGAGGTAAAATAGTACAATATCTTGAAGATTTTCAAAGATATTCAACTGAAATTTGACAAGGCGCTTCTGTAGGACAAGCAGCATAACCTTGTAAACAGTATTTTCAGAGCTATGACCCTTTTTAACTTGGACTTTTTGCTAAAAGAGGTAAAATAATACAATATCTTTCAAAGATATTCAACTCAAAACTTTAAATACTTCCTTATGGCGACAAGGCACATCTGTAGGACAAGCAGCATAACAGTTAGCTGTATTATCAGAGTTATGCCCCTTATTAACTTAGATTTTTCTCATCTATATTTCTGATTACGCCACTGTGTATACATGTATATGCTACTCATTGGTGAAATTATAACACTGCAATTATCAACAACAACACTATTCAGTAATATGATAGAAAATTTACGCAACAGGTCGGGACCTGCAGAAATTTCAAAATTTTGACAAAGTACAAAATTTCCTAAAATTTGTTTATATATACATTTTTGCATTCGATTACATGGAACAAACAATAGGATGTATCATAAGACCACTTTTGAACGAAATATTTTTTTCCATCAAAATCGAAAAATCTCTCCAGGTCGGGACCTGCAGAAATTTCCAAATTTTGACAAAGTACAAAATTTCCTAAAACTTGTTTATATATACATTTTTGCATTCGATTACATGGAACAAACAATAGGATGTATCATAAGACCACTTTTGAACGAAATATTTTTTTCCATGAAAATCCAAAAATCTCTCCAGGTAGGGACCTGCAGAAATTTCCAAATTTTGACAAAGTACAAAATTTCCTAAAATTTGTTTATATATACATTTTTGCATTCGATTACATGGAACAAACAATAGGATGTATCATAAGACCACTTTTGAACGAAATATTTTTTTCCATGAAAATCCAAAAATCTCTCCAGGTCGGGACCTGCAGAAATTTCTAAATTTTGACAAAGTACAAAATTTCCTAAAACTTGTTTATATATACATTTTTGCATTCGATTACATGGAACAAACAATAGGATGTATCATAAGACCACTTTTGAACGAAATATTTTTTTCTATCAAAATCCAAAAATCTCTGCAGAAATTTCCAAATTTTGACAAAGTACAAAATTTCCTAAAACTTGTTTATATATACATTTTTGCATTCGATTACATGGAACAAACAATAGGATGTATCATAAGACCACTTTTGAACGAAATATTTTTTTCCATGAAAATCCAAAAATTTCTGCAGAAATTTCCAAATTTTGACAAAGTACAAAATTTCCTAAAACTTGTTTATATATACATTTTTGCATTCGATTACATGGAACAAACAATAGGATGTATCATAAGACCACTTTTGAACGAAATATTTTTTTCCATGAAAATCCAAAAATCTCTGCAGAAATTTCCAAATTTTGACAAAGTACAAAATTTCCTAAAATTTGTTTATATATACATTTTTGCATTCGATTACATGGAACAAACAATAGGATGTATCATAAGACCACTTTTGAACGAAATATTTTTTTCCATGAAAATCCAAAAATCTCTCCAGGTCGGGACCTGCAGAAATTTCCAAATTTTGACAAAGTACAAAATTTCCTAAAACTTGTTTATATATACATTTTTGCATTCGATTACATGGAACAAACAATAGGATGTATCATAAGACCACTTTTGAACGAAATATTTTTTTCCATGAAAATCCAAAAATCTCTCCAGGTCGGGACCTGCAGAAATTTCCAAATTTTGACAAAGTACAAAATTTCCTAAAACTTGTTTATATATACATTTTTGCATTCGATTACATGGAACAAACAATAGGATGTATCATAAGACCAATTTTGAACGAAATATTTTTTTCCATGAAAATCGAAAAATCTCTCCAGGTCGGGACCTGCAGAAATTTCCAAATTTTGACAAAGTACAAAATTTCCTAAAACTTGTTTATATATACATTTTTGCATTCGATTACATGGAACAAACAATAGGATGTATCATAAGACCACTTTTGAACGAAATATTTTTTTCCATGAAAATCCAAAAATCTCTCCAGGTCGGGACCTGCAGAAATTTCCAAATTTTGACAAAGTACAAAATTTCCTAAAACTTGTTTATATATACATTTTTGCATTCGATTACATGGAACAAACAATAGGATGTATCATAAGACCACTTTTGAACGAAATATTTTTTTCCATGAAAATCGAAAAATCTCTCCAGGTCGGGACCTGCAGAAATTTCCAAATTTTGACAAAGTACAATATTTCCTAAAACTTGTTTATATATACATTTTTGCATTCGATTACATGGAACAAACAATAGGATGTATCATAAGACCACTTTTGAACGAAATATTTTTTTCCATGAAAATCCAAAAATCTCTCCAGGTCGGGACCTGCAGAAATTTCCAAATTTTGACAAAGTACAAAATTTCCTAAAACTTGTTTATATATACATTTTTGCATTCGATTACATGGAACAAACAATAGGATGTATCAGAAGACCACTTTTGAACGAAATATTGTTTTCCATGAAAATCGAAAAATCTCTCCAGGTCGGGACCTGCAGAAATTTCCAAATTTTGACAAAGTACAATATTTCCTAAAACTTGTTTATACATTTGTATATACATTTTTGCAATCGATTACATGTAACAAACAATAGGATGTATCATAAGACCACTTTTGAACGAAATATTTTTTTCCATGAAAATCCAAAAATCTCTCCAGGTCGGGACCTGCAGAAATTTCCAAATTTTGACAAAGTACAATATTTCCTAAAACTTGTTTATATATACATTTTTGCATTCGATTACATGGAACAAACAATAGGATGTATCATAAGACCAATTTTGAACGAAATATTTTTTTCCATGAAAATCGAAAAATCTCTCCAGGTCGGGACCTGCAGAAATTTCCAAATTTTGACAAAGTACAAAATTTCCTAAAACTTGTTTATATATACATTTTTGCATTCGATTACATGGAACAAACAATAGGATGTATCATAAGACCACTTTTGAACGAAATATTTTTTTCCATGAAAATCCAAAAATCTCTGCAGAAATTTCCAAATTTTGACAAAGTACAAAATTTCCTAAAACTTGTTTATATATACATTTCTGCATTCGATTACATGGAACAAACAATAGGATGTATCATAAGACCACTTTTGAACGAAATATTTTTTTCCATGAAAATCGAAAAATCTCTCCAGGTAGGGACCTGCAGAAATTTCCAAATTTTGACAAAGTACAAAATTTCCTTAAACTTGTTTATATATACATTTTTGCATTCGATTACATGGAACAAACAATAGGATGTATCATAAGACCACTTTGAACGAAATATTTTTTTCCATGAAAATCCAAAAATCTCTCCAGGTCGGGACCTGCAGAAATTTCCAAATTTTGACAAAGTACAATATTTCCTAAAACTTGTTTATACATTTGTATATACATTTTTGCAATCGATTACATGTAACAAACAATAGGATGTATCATAAGACCACTTTTGAACGAAATATTTTTTTCCATGAAAATCGAAAAATCTCTCCAGGTCGGGACCTGCAGAAATTTCCAAATTTTGACAAAGTACAATATTTCCTAAAACTTGTTTATATATACATTTTTGCATTCGATTACATGGAACAAACAATAGGATGTATCATAAGACCACTTTTGAACGAAATATTTTTTTCCATGAAAATCGAAAAATCTCTCCAGGTCGGGACCTGCAGAAATTTCCAAATTTTGACAAAGTACAAAATTTCCTAAAACTTGTTTATATATACATTTTTGCATTCGATTACATGGAACAAACAATAGGATGTATCATAAGACCACTTTTGAACGAAATATTTTTTTCCATGAAAATCCAAAAATCTCTGCAGAAATTTCCAAATTTTGACAAAGTACAAAATTTCCTAAAACTTGTTTATATATACAATTTTGCATTCGATTACATGGAACAAACAATAGGATGTATCATAAGACCACTTTTGAACGAAATATTTTTTTCCATGAAAATCCAAAAATCTC
The DNA here is from genome assembly GCA_964023205.1 of Lutraria lutraria. Classification (NCBI taxonomy): domain Eukaryota; kingdom Metazoa; phylum Mollusca; class Bivalvia; order Venerida; family Mactridae; genus Lutraria; species Lutraria lutraria. The sequence continues at coordinate 26,625,672 of OZ026848.1, read as the reverse complement.
TCCAGGTCGGGACCTGCAGAAATTTCCAAATTTTGACAAAGTACAAAATTTCCTAAAACTTGTTTATATATACATTTCTGCATTCGATTACATGGAACAAACAATAGGATGTATCATAAGACCACTTTGAACGAAATATTTTTTTCCATGAAAATCCACAAATCTCTCCAGGTCGGGACCTGCAGAAATTTCCAAATTTTTACAAAGTACAATATTTCCTAAAACTTGTTTATACATTTGTATATACATTTTTGCAATCGATTACATGTAACAAACAATAGGATGTATCATAAGACCACTTTTGAACGAAATATTTTTTTCCATCAAAATCCAAAAAGTCTCTCCAGGTCGGGACCTGCAGAAATTTCCAAATTTTGACAAAGTACAATATTTCCTAAAACTTGTTTATATATACATTTTTGCATTCGATTACATGGAACAAACAATAGGATGTATCATAAGACCACTTTTGAACGAAATATTTTTTTCCATGAAAATCGAAAAATCTCTCCAGGTCGGGACCTGCAGAAATTTCCAAATTTTGACAAAGTACAAAATTTCCTAAAACTTGTTTATATATACATTTTTGCATTCGATTACATGGAACAAACAATAGGATGTATCATAAGACCACTTTTGAACGAAATATTTTTTTCCATGAAAATCCAAAAATCTCTCCAGGTCGGGACCTGCAGAAATTTCCAAATTTTGACAAAGTACAAAATTTCCTAAAACTTGTTTATATATACATCTTTGCATTCGATTACATGGAACAAACAATAGGATGTATCATAAGACCACTTTTGAACGAAATATTTTTTTCCATGAAAATCCAAAAATCTCTCCAGGTCGGGACCTGCAGAAATTTCCAAATTTTGACAAAGTACAAAATTTCCTAAAACTTGTTTATATATACATCTTTGCATTCGATTACATGGAACAAACAATAGGATGTATCATAAGACCACTTTTGAACGAAATATTTTTTTCCATGAAAATCCAAAAATCTCTCCAGGTCGGTCCCTGCAGAAATTTCCAAATTTTGACAAAGTACAAAATTTCCTAAAACTTGTTTATATATACATTTTTGCATTCGATTACATGGAACAAACAATAGGATGTATCATAAGACCACTTTTGAACGAAATATTTTTTTTCATGAAAATCGAAAAATCTCTCCAGGTCGGGACCTGCAGAAATTTCCAAATTTTGACAAAGTACAATATTTCCTAAAACTTGTTTATACATTTGTATATACATTTTTGCAATCGATTACATGTAACAAACAAAAGGATGTATCATCAGACCACTTTTGAACGAAATATTTTTTTCCATCAAAATCCAAAAATCTCTGCAGAAATTTCCAAATTTTGACAAAGTACAAAATTTCCTAAAACTTGTTTATATATACAATTTTGCATTCGATTACATGGAACAAACAATAGGATGTATCATAAGACCACTTTTGAACAAAATATTTTTTCCATGAAAATCGAAAAATCTCTCCAGGTCGGGACCTGCAGAAATTTCCAAATTTTGACAAAGTACAAAATTTCCTAAAACTTGTTTATATATACATCTTTGCATTCGATTACATGGAACAAACAATAGGATGTATCATAAGACCACTTTTGAACGAAATATTTTTTTCCATGAAAATCCAAAAATCTCTCCAGGTCGGGACCTGCAGAAATTTCCAAATTTTGACAAAGTACAATATTTCCTAAAACTTGTTTATACATTTGTATATACATTTTTGCAATCGATTACATGTAACAAACAATAGGATGTATCATAAGACCACTTTTGAACGAAATATTTTTTTCCATGAAAATCCAAAAATCTCTCCAGGTCGGGACCTGCAGAAATTTCCAAATTTTGACAAAGTACAATATTTCCTAAAACTTGTTTATATATACATTTTTGCATTCGATTACATGGAACAAACAATAGGATGTATCATAAGACCAATTTTGAACGAAATATTTTTTTCCATGAAAATCGAAAAATCTCTCCAGGTCGGGACCTGCAGAAATTTCCAAATTTTGACAAAGTACAAAATTTCCTAAAACTTGTTTATATATACATTTTTGCATTCGATTACATGGAACAAACAATAGGATGTATCATAAGACCACTTTTGAACGAAATATTTTTTTCCATGAAAATCCAAAAATCTCTGCAGAAATTTCCAAATTTTGACAAAGTACAAAATTTCCTAAAACTTGTTTATATATACATTTCTGCATTCGATTACATGGAACAAACAATAGGATGTATCATAAGACCACTTTTGAACGAAATATTTTTTTCCATGAAAATCGAAAAATCTCTCCAGGTCGGGACCTGCAGAAATTTCCAAATTTTGACAAAGTACAAAATTTCCTTAAACTTGTTTATATATACATTTTTGCATTCGATTACATGGAACAAACAATAGGATGTATCATAAGACCACTTTGAACGAAATATTTTTTTCCATGAAAATCCAAAAATCTCTCCAGGTCGGGACCTGCAGAAATTTCCAAATTTTGACAAAGTACAATATTTCCTAAAACTTGTTTATACATTTGTATATACATTTTTGCATTCGATTACATGGAACAAACAATAGGATGTATCATAAGACCACTTTTGAACGAAATATTTTTTTCCATGAAAATCCAAAAATTTCTGCAGAAATTTCCAAATTTTGACAAAGTACAAAATTTCCTAAAACTTGTTTATATATACATTTTTGCATTCGATTACATGGAACAAACAATAGGATGTATCATAAGACCACTTTTGAACGAAATATTTTTTTCCATGAAAATCCAAAAATCTCTGCAGAAATTTCCAAATTTTGACAAAGTACAAAATTTCCTAAAATTTGTTTATATATACATTTTTGCATTCGATTACATGGAACAAACAATAGGATGTATCATAAGACCACTTTTGAACGAAATATTTTTTTCCATGAAAATCCAAAAATCTCTCCAGGTCGGGACCTGCAGAAATTTCCAAATTTTGACAAAGTACAAAATTTCCTAAAACTTGTTTATATATACATTTTTGCATTCGATTACATGGAACAAACAATAGGATGTATCATAAGACCACTTTTGAACGAAATATTTTTTTCCATGAAAATCCAAAAATCTCTCCAGGTCGGGACCTGCAGAAATTTCCAAATTTTGACAAAGTACAAAATTTCCTAAAACTTGTTTATATATACATTTTTGCATTCGATTACATGGAACAAACAATAGGATGTATCATAAGACCAATTTTGAACGAAATATTTTTTTCCATGAAAATCGAAAAATCTCTCCAGGTCGGGACCTGCAGAAATTTCCAAATTTTGACAAAGTACAAAATTTCCTAAAACTTGTTTATATATACATTTTTGCATTCGATTACATGGAACAAACAATAGGATGTATCATAAGACCACTTTTGAACGAAATATTTTTTTCCATGAAAATCCAAAAATCTCTCCAGGTCGGGACCTGCAGAAATTTCCAAATTTTGACAAAGTACAAAATTTCCTAAAACTTGTTTATATATACATTTTTGCATTCGATTACATGGAACAAACAATAGGATGTATCATAAGACCACTTTTGAACGAAATATTTTTTTCCATGAAAATCGAAAAATCTCTCCAGGTCGGGACCTGCAGAAATTTCCAAATTTTGACAAAGTACAATATTTCCTAAAACTTGTTTATATATACATTTTTGCATTCGATTACATGGAACAAACAATAGGATGTATCATAAGACCACTTTTGAACGAAATATTTTTTTCCATGAAAATCCAAAAATCTCTCCAGGTCGGGACCTGCAGAAATTTCCAAATTTTGACAAAGTACAAAATTTCCTAAAACTTGTTTATATATACATTTTTGCATTCGATTACATGGAACAAACAATAGGATGTATCAGAAGACCACTTTTGAACGAAATATTGTTTTCCATGAAAATCGAAAAATCTCTCCAGGTCGGGACCTGCAGAAATTTCCAAATTTTGACAAAGTACAATATTTCCTAAAACTTGTTTATACATTTGTATATACATTTTTGCAATCGATTACATGTAACAAACAATAGGATGTATCATAAGACCACTTTTGAACGAAATATTTTTTTCCATGAAAATCCAAAAATCTCTCCAGGTCGGGACCTGCAGAAATTTCCAAATTTTGACAAAGTACAATATTTCCTAAAACTTGTTTATATATACATTTTTGCATTCGATTACATGGAACAAACAATAGGATGTATAATAAGACCAATTTTGAACGAAATATTTTTTTCCATGAAAATCGAAAAATCTCTCCAGGTCGGGACCTGCAGAAATTTCCAAATTTTGACAAAGTACAAAATTTCCTAAAACTTGTTTATATATACATTTTTGCATTCGATTACATGGAACAAACAATAGGATGTATCATAAGACCACTTTTGAACGAAATATTTTTTTCCATGAAAATCCAAAAATCTCTGCAGAAATTTCCAAATTTTGACAAAGTACAAAATTTCCTAAAACTTGTTTATATATACATTTCTGCATTCGATTACATGGAACAAACAATAGGATGTATCATAAGACCACTTTTGAACGAAATATTTTTTTCCATGAAAATCGAAAAATCTCTCCAGGTCGGGACCTGCAGAAATTTCCAAATTTTGACAAAGTACAAAATTTCCTAAAACTTGTTTATATATACATTTTTGCATTCGATTACATGGAACAAACAATAGGATGTATCATAAGACCACTTTTGAACGAAATATTTTTTTCCATGAAAATCCAAAAATCTCTGCAGAAATTTCCAAATTTTGACAAAGTACAAAATTTCCTAAAACTTGTTTATATATACAATTTTGCATTCGATTACATGGAACAAACAATAGGATGTATCATAAGACCACTTTTGAACGAAATATTTTTTTCCATGAAAATCGAAAAATCTCTCCAGGTCGGGACCTGCAGAAATTTCCAAATTTTGACAAAGTACAAAATTTCCTTAAACTTGTTTATATATACATTTTTGCATTCGATTACATGGAACAAACAATAGGATGTATCATAAGACCACTTTGAACGAAATATTTTTTTCCATGAAAATCCAAAAATCTCTCCAGGTCGGGACCTGCAGAAATTTCCAAATTTTGACAAAGTACAATATTTCCTAAAACTTGTTTATACATTTGTATATACATTTTTGCAATCGATTACATGTAACAAACAATAGGATGTATCATAAGACCACTTTTGAACGAAATATTTTTTTCCATCAAAATCCAAAAATCTCTCCAGGTCGGGACCTGCAGAAATTTCCAAATTTTGACAAAGTACAATATTTCCTAAAACTTGTTTATATATACATTTTTGCATTCGATTACATGGAACAAACAATAGGATGTATCATAAGACCACTTTTGAACGAAATATTTTTTTCCATGAAAATCGAAAAATCTCTCCAGGTCGGGACCTGCAGAAATTTCCAAATTTTGACAAAGTACAAAATTTCCTAAAACTTGTTTATATATACATTTTTGCATTCGATTACATGGAACAAACAATAGGATGTATCATAAGACCACTTTTGAACGAAATATTTTTTTCCATGAAAATCCAAAAATCTCTGCAGAAATTTCCAAATTTTGACAAAGTACAAAATTTCCTAAAACTTGTTTATATATACAATTTTGCATTCGATTACATGGAACAAACAATAGGATGTATCATAAGACCACTTTTGAACGAAATATTTTTTTCCATGAAAATCGAAAAATCTCTCCAGGTCGGGACCTGCAGAAATTTCCAAATTTTGACAAAGTACAAAATTTCCTAAAACTTGTTTATATATACATTTCTGCATTCGATTACATGGAACAAACAATAGGATGTATCATAAGACCACTTTGAACGAAATATTTTTTTCCATGAAAATCCACAAATCTCTCCAGGTCGGGACCTGCAGAAATTTCCAAATTTTTACAAAGTACAATATTTCCTAAAACTTGTTTATACATTTGTATATACATTTTTGCAATCGATTACATGTAACAAACAATAGGATGTATCATAAGACCACTTTTGAACGAAATATTTTTTTCCATCAAAATCCAAAAAGTCTCTCCAGGTCGGGACCTGCAGAAATTTCCAAATTTTGACAAAGTACAATATTTCCTAAAACTTGTTTATATATACATTTTTGCATTCGATTACATGGAACAAACAATAGGATGTATCATAAGACCACTTTTGAACGAAATATTTTTTTCCATGAAAATCGAAAAATCTCTCCAGGTCGGGACCTGCAGAAATTTCCAAATTTTGACAAAGTACAAAATTTCCTAAAACTTGTTTATATATACATTTTTGCATTCGATTACATGGAACAAACAATAGGATGTATCATAAGACCACTTTTGAACGAAATATTTTTTTCCATGAAAATCCAAAAATCTCTCCAGGTCGGGACCTGCAGAAATTTCCAAATTTTGACAAAGTACAAAATTTCCTAAAACTTGTTTATATATACATCTTTGCATTCGATTACATGGAACAAACAATAGGATGTATCATAAGACCACTTTTGAACGAAATATTTTTTTCCATGAAAATCCAAAAATCTCTCCAGGTCGGTCCCTGCAGAAATTTCCAAATTTTGACAAAGTACAAAATTTCCTAAAACTTGTTTATATATACATTTTTGCATTCGATTACATGGAACAAACAATAGGATGTATCAGAAGACCACTTTTGAACGAAATATTTTTTTCCATGAAAATCGAAAAATCTCTCCAGGTCGGGACCTGCAGAAATTTCCAAATTTTGACAAAGTACAATATTTCCTAAAACTTGTTTATACATTTGTATATACATTTTTGCAATCGATTACATGTAACAAACAATAGGATGTATCATAAGACCACTTTTGAACGAAATATTTTTTTCCATCAAAATCCAAAAATCTCTCCAGGTCGGGACCTGCAGAAATTTCCAAATTTTGACTAAGTACAAAATTTCCTAAAACTTGTTTATATATACATTTTTGCATTCGATTACATGGAACAAACAATAGGATGTATCATAAGACCACTTTTGAACGAAATATTTTTTTTCATGAAAATCGAAAAATCTCTCCAGGTCGGGACCTGCAGAAATTTCCAAATTTTGACAAAGTACAATATTTCCTAAAACTTGTTTATACATTTGTATATACATTTTTGCAATCGATTACATGTAACAAACAAAAGGATGTATCATAAGACCACTTTTGAACGAAATATTTTTTTCCATCAAAATCCAAAAATCTCTGCAGAAATTTCCAAATTTTGACAAAGTACAAAATTTCCTAAAACTTGTTTATATATACAATTTTGCATTCGATTACATGGAACAAACAATAGGATGTATCATAAGACCACTTTTGAACAAAATATTTTTTCCATGAAAATCGAAAAATCTCTCCAGGTCGGGACCTGCAGAAATTTCCAAATTTTGACAAAGTACAAAATTTCCTAAAACTTGTTTATATATACATCTTTGCATTCGATTACATGGAACAAACAATAGGATGTATCATAAGACCACTTTTGAACGAAATATTTTTTTCCATGAAAATCGAAAAATCTCTCCAGGTCGGGACCTGCAGAAATTTCCAAATTTTGACAAAGTACAATATTTCCTAAAACTTGTTTATACATTTGTATATACATTTTTGCAATCGATTACATGTAACAAACAATAGGATGTATCATAAGACCACTTTTGAACGAAATATTTTTTTCCATGAAAATCCAAAAATCTCTCCAGGTCGGGACCTGCAGAAATTTCCAAATTTTGACAAAGTACAATATTTCCTAAAACTTGTTTATATATACATTTTTGCATTCGATTACATGGAACAAACAATAGGATGTATCATAAGACCAATTTTGAACGAAATATTTTTTTCCATGAAAATCGAAAAATCTCTCCAGGTCGGGACCTGCAGAAATTTCCAAATTTTGACAAAGTACAAAATTTCCTAAAACTTGTTTATATATACATTTTTGCATTCGATTACATGGAACAAACAATAGGATGTATCATAAGACCACTTTTGAACGAAATATTTTTTTCCATGAAAATCCAAAAATCTCTGCAGAAATTTCCAAATTTTGACAAAGTACAAAATTTCCTAAAACTTGTTTATATATACATTTCTGCATTCGATTACATGGAACAAACAATAGGATGTATCATAAGACCACTTTTGAACGAAATATTTTTTTCCATGAAAATCGAAAAATCTCTCCAGGTCGGGACCTGCAGAAATTTCCAAATTTTGACAAAGTACAAAATTTCCTTAAACTTGTTTATATATACATTTTTGCATTCGATTACATGGAACAAACAATAGGATGTATCATAAGACCACTTTGAACGAAATATTTTTTTCCATGAAAATCCAAAAATCTCTCCAGGTCGGGACCTGCAGAAATTTCCAAATTTTGACAAAGTACAATATTTCCTAAAACTTGTTTATACATTTGTATATACATTTTTGCAATCGATTACATGTAACAAACAATAGGATGTATCATAAGACCACTTTTGAACGAAATATTTTTTTCCATCAAAATCCAAAAATCTCTCCAGGTCGGGACCTGCAGAAATTTCCAAATTTTGACAAAGTACAATATTTCCTAAAACTTGTTTATATATACATTTTTGCATTCGATTACATGGAACAAACAATAGGATGTATCATAAGACCACTTTTGAACGAAATATTTTTTTCCATGAAAATCGAAAAATCTCTCCAGGTCGGGACCTGCAGAAATTTCCAAATTTTGACAAAGTACAAAATTTCCTAAAACTTGTTTATATATACATTTTTGCATTCGATTACATGGAACAAACAATAGGATGTATCATAAGACCACTTTTGAACGAAATATTTTTTTCCATGAAAATCCAAAAATCTCTGCAGAAATTTCCAAATTTTGACAAAGTACAATATTTCCTAAAACTTGTTTATATATACATTTCTGCATTCGATTACATGGAACAAACAATAGGATGTATCATAAGACCACTTTTGAACGAAATATTTTTTTCCATGAAAATCGAAAAATCTCTCCAGGTCGGGACCTGCAGAAATTTCCAAATTTTGACAAAGTACAAAATTTCCTTAAACTTGTTTATATATACATTTTTGCATTCGATTACATGGAACAAACAATAGGATGTATCATAAGACCACTTTGAACGAAATATTTTTTTCCATGAAAATCCAAAAATCTCTCCAGGTCGGGACCTGCAGAAATTTCCAAATTTTGACAAAGTACAATATTTCCTAAAACTTGTTTATACATTTGTATATACATTTTTGCAATCGATTACATGTAACAAACAATAGGATGTATCATAAGACCACTTTTGAACGAAATATTTTTTTCCATGAAAATCGAAAAATCTCTCCAGGTCGGGACCTGCAGAAATTTCCAAATTTTGACAAAGTACAATATTTCCTAAAACTTGTTTATATATACATTTTTGCATTCGATTACATGGAACAAACAATAGGATGTATCATAAGACCACTTTTGAACGAAATATTTTTTTCCATGAAAATCGAAAAATCTCTCCAGGTCGGGACCTGCAGAAATTTCCAAATTTTGACAAAGTACAAAATTTCCTAAAACTTGTTTATATATACATTTTTGCATTCGATTACATGGAACAAACAATAGGATGTATCATAAGACCACTTTTGAACGAAATATTTTTTTCCATGAAAATCCAAAAATCTCTGCAGAAATTTCCAAATTTTGACAAAGTACAAAATTTCCTAAAACTTGTTTATATATACAATTTTGCATTCGATTACATGGAACAAACAATAGGATGTATCATAAGACCACTTTTGAACGAAATATTTTTTTCCATGAAAATCCAAAAATCTCTCCAGGTCGGGACCTGCAGAAATTTCCAAATTTTGACAAAGTACAAAATTTCCTAAAACTTGTTTATATATACATTTCTGCATTCGATTACATGGAACAAACAATAGGATGTATCATAAGACCACTTTGAACGAAATATTTTTTTCCATGAAAATCCACAAATCTCTCCAGGTCGGGACCTGCAGAAATTTCCAAATTTTTACAAAGTACAATATTTCCTAAAACTTGTTTATACATTTGTATATACATTTTTGCAATCGATTACATGTAACAAACAATAGGATGTATCATAAGACCACTTTTGAACGAAATATTTTTTCCATCAAAATCCAAAAAGTCTCTCCAGGTCGGGACCTGCAGAAATTTCCAAATTTTGACAAAGTACAATATTTCCTAAAACTTGTTTATATATACATCTTTGCATTCGATTACATGGAACAAACAATAGGATGTATCATAAGACCACTTTTGAACGAAATATTTTTTTCCATGAAAATCGAAAAATCTCTCCAGGTCGGGACCTGCAGAAATTTCCAAATTTTGACAAAGTACAAAATTTCCTAAAACTTGTTTATATATACATTTTTGCATTCGATTACATGGAACAAACAATAGGATGTATCATAAGACCACTTTTGAACGAAATATTTTTTTCCATGAAAATCCAAAAATCTCTCCAGGTCGGGACCTGCAGAAATTTCCAAATTTTGACAAAGTACAAAATTTCCTAAAACTTGTTTATATATACATCTTTGCATTCGATTACATGGAACAAACAATAGGATGTATCATAAGACCACTTTTGAACGAAATATTTTTTTCCATGAAAATCCAAAAATCTCTCCAGGTCGGTCCCTGCAGAAATTTCCAAATTTTGACAAAGTACAAAATTTCCTAAAACTTGTTTATATATACATTTTTGCATTCGATTACATGGAACAAACAATAGGATGTATCAGAAGACCACTTTTGAACGAAATATTTTTTTCCATGAAAATCGAAAAATCTCTCCAGGTCGGGACCTGCAGAAATTTCCAAATTTTGACAAAGTACAATATTTCCTAAAACTTGTTTATACATTTGTATATACATTTTTGCAATCGATTACATGTAACAAACAATAGGATGTATCATAAGACCACTTTTGAACGAAATATTTTTTTCCATCAAAATCCAAAAATCTCTCCAGGTCGGGACCTGCAGAAATTTCCAAATTTTGACTAAGTACAAAATTTCCTAAAACTTGTTTATATATACATTTTTGCATTCGATTACATGGAACAAACAATAGGATGTATCATAAGACCACTTTTGAACGAAATATTTTTTTTCATGAAAATCGAAAAATCTCTCCAGGTCGGGACCTGCAGAAATTTCCAAATTTTGACAAAGTACAATATTTCCTAAAACTTGTTTATACATTTGTATATACATTTTTGCAATCGATTACATGTAACAAACAAAAGGATGTATCATAAGACCACTTTTGAACGAAATATTTTTTTCCATCAAAATCCAAAAATCTCTGCAGAAATTTCCAAATTTTGACAAAGTACAAAATTTCCTAAAACTTGTTTATATATACAATTTTGCATTCGATTACATGGAACAAACAATAGGATGTATCATAAGACCACTTTTGAACGAAATATTTTTTCCATCAAAATCCAAAAAGTCTCTCCAGGTCGGGACCTGCAGAAATTTCCAAATTTTGACAAAGTACAATATTTCCTAAAACTTGTTTATATATACATCTTTGCATTCGATTACATGGAACAAACAATAGGATGTATCATAAGACCACTTTTGAACGAAATATTTTTTTCCATGAAAATCGAAAAATCTCTCCAGGTCGGGACCTGCAGAAATTTCCAAATTTTGACAAAGTACAAAATTTCCTAAAACTTGTTTATATATACATTTTTGCATTCGATTACATGGAACAAACAATAGGATGTATCATAAGACCACTTTTGAACGAAATATTTTTTTCCATGAAAATCCAAAAATCTCTCCAGGTCGGGACCTGCAGAAATTTCCAAATTTTGACAAAGTACAAAATTTCCTAAAACTTGTTTATATATACATCTTTGCATTCGATTACATGGAACAAACAATAGGATGTATCATAAGACCACTTTTGAACGAAATATTTTTTTCCATGAAAATCCAAAAATCTCTCCAGGTCGGTCCCTGCAGAAATTTCCAAATTTTGACAAAGTACAATATTTCCTAAAACTTGTTTATACATTTGTATATACATTTTTGCAATCGATTACATGTAACAAACAATAGGATGTATCATAAGACCACTTTTGAACGAAATATTTTTTTCCATCAAAATCCAAAAATCTCTCCAGGTCGGGACCTGCAGAAATTTCCAAATTTTGACTAAGTACAAAATTTCCTAAAACTTGTTTATATATACATTTTTGCATTCGATTACATGGAACAAACAATAGGATGTATCATAAGACCACTTTTGAACGAAATATTTTTTTTCATGAAAATCGAAAAATCTCTCCAGGTCGGGACCTGCAGAAATTTCCAAATTTTGACAAAGTACAATATTTCCTAAAACTTGTTTATACATTTGTATATACATTTTTGCAATCGATTACATGTAACAAACAAAAGGATGTATCATAAGACCACTTTTGAACGAAATATTTTTTTCCATCAAAATCCAAAAATCTCTGCAGAAATTTCCAAATTTTGACAAAGTACAAAATTTCCTAAAACTTGTTTATATATACAATTTTGCATTCGATTACATGGAACAAACAATAGGATGTATCATAAGACCACTTTTGAACAAAATATTTTTTCCATGAAAATCGAAAAATCTCTCCAGGTCGGGACCTGCAGAAATTTCCAAATTTTGACAAAGTACAAAATTTCCTAAAACTTGTTTATATATACATCTTTGCATTCGATTACATGGAACAAACAATAGGATGTATCATAAGACCACTTTTGAACGAAATATTTTTTTCCATGAAAATCCAAAAATCTCTCCAGGTCGGGACCTGCAGAAATTTCCAAATTTTGACAAAGTACAATATTTCCTAAAACTTGTTTATACATTTGTATATACATTTTTGCAATCGATTACATGTAACAAACAATAGGATGTATCATAAGACCACTTTTGAACGAAATATTTTTTTCCATCAAAATCCAAAAATCTCTCCAGGTCGGGACCTGCAGAAATTTCCAAATTTTGACAAAGTACAATATTTCCTAAAACTTGTTTATATATACATTTTTGCATTCGATTACATGGAACAAACAATAGGATGTATCATAAGACCAATTTTGAACGAAATATTTTTTTCCATGAAAATCGAAAAATCTCTCCAGGTCGGGACCTGCAGAAATTTCCAAATTTTGACAAAGTACAAAATTTCCTAAAACTTGTTTATATATACATTTTTGCATTCGATTACATGGAACAAACAATAGGATGTATCATAAGACCACTTTTGAACGAAATATTTTTTTCCATGAAAATCCAAAAATCTCTGCAGAAATTTCCAAATTTTGACAAAGTACAAAATTTCCTAAAACTTGTTTATATATACATTTCTGCATTCGATTACATGGAACAAACAATAGGATGTATCATAAGACCACTTTTGAACGAAATATTTTTTTCCATGAAAATCGAAAAATCTCTCCAGGTCGGGACCTGCAGAAATTTCCAAATTTTGACAAAGTACAAAATTTCCTTAAACTTGTTTATATATACATTTTTGCATTCGATTACATGGAACAAACAATAGGATGTATCATAAGACCACTTTGAACGAAATATTTTTTTCCATGAAAATCCAAAAATCTCTCCAGGTCGGGACCTGCAGAAATTTCCAAATTTTGACAAAGTACAATATTTCCTAAAACTTGTTTATACATTTGTATATACATTTTTGCAATCGATTACATGTAACAAACAATAGGATGTATCATAAGACCACTTTTGAACGAAATATTTTTTTCCATCAAAATCCAAAAATCTCTCCAGGTCGGGACCTGCAGAAATTTCCAAATTTTGACAAAGTACAATATTTCCTAAAACTTGTTTATATATACATTTTTGCATTCGATTACATGGAACAAACAATAGGATGTATCATAAGACCACTTTTGAACGAAATATTTTTTTCCATGAAAATCGAAAAATCTCTCCAGGTCGGGACCTGCAGAAATTTCCAAATTTTGACAAAGTACAAAATTTCCTAAAACTTGTTTATATATACATTTTTGCATTCGATTACATGGAACAAACAATAGGATGTATCATAAGACCACTTTTGAACGAAATATTTTTTTCCATGAAAATCCAAAAATCTCTGCAGAAATTTCCAAATTTTGACAAAGTACAATATTTCCTAAAACTTGTTTATATATACATTTTTGCATTCGATTACATGGAACAAACAATAGGATGTATCATAAGACCACTTTTGAACGAAATATTTTTTTCCATGAAAATCGAAAAATCTCTCCAGGTCGGGACCTGCAGAAATTTCCAAATTTTGACAAAGTACAAAATTTCCTAAAACTTGTTTATATATACATTTTTGCATTCGATTACATGGAACAAACAATAGGATGTATCATAAGACCACTTTTGAACGAAATATTTTTTTCCATGAAAATCCAAAAATCTCTGCAGAAATTTCCAAATTTTGACAAAGTACAAAATTTCCTAAAACTTGTTTATATATACAATTTTGCATTCGATTACATGGAACAAACAATAGGATGTATCATAAGACCACTTTTGAACGAAATATTTTTTTCCATGAAAATCCAAAAATCTCTCCAGGTCGGGACCTGCAGAAATTTCCAAATTTTGACAAAGTACAAAATTTCCTAAAACTTGTTTATATATACATTTCTGCATTCGATTACATGGAACAAACAATAGGATGTATCATAAGACCACTTTGAACGAAATATTTTTTTCCATGAAAATCCACAAATCTCTCCAGGTCGGGACCTGCAGAAATTTCCAAATTTTTACAAAGTACAATATTTCCTAAAACTTGTTTATACATTTGTATATACATTTTTGCAATCGATTACATGTAACAAACAATAGGATGTATCATAAGACCACTTTTGAACGAAATATTTTTTCCATCAAAATCCAAAAAGTCTCTCCAGGTCGGGACCTGCAGAAATTTCCAAATTTTGACAAAGTACAATATTTCCTAAAACTTGTTTATATATACATCTTTGCATTCGATTACATGGAACAAACAATAGGATGTATCATAAGACCACTTTTGAACGAAATATTTTTTTCCATGAAAATCGAAAAATCTCTCCAGGTCGGGACCTGCAGAAATTTCCAAATTTTGACAAAGTACAAAATTTCCTAAAACTTGTTTATATATACATTTTTGCATTCGATTACATGGAACAAACAATAGGATGTATCATAAGACCACTTTTGAACGAAATATTTTTTTCCATGAAAATCCAAAAATCTCTCCAGGTCGGGACCTGCAGAAATTTCCAAATTTTGACAAAGTACAAAATTTCCTAAAACTTGTTTATATATACATCTTTGCATTCGATTACATGGAACAAACAATAGGATGTATCATAAGACCACTTTTGAACGAAATATTTTTTTCCATGAAAATCCAAAAATCTCTCCAGGTCGGTCCCTGCAGAAATTTCCAAATTTTGACAAAGTACAAAATTTCCTAAAACTTGTTTATATATACATTTTTGCATTCGATTACATGGAACAAACAATAGGATGTATCAGAAGACCACTTTTGAACGAAATATTTTTTTCCATGAAAATCGAAAAATCTCTCCAGGTCGGGACCTGCAGAAATTTCCAAATTTTGACAAAGTACAATATTTCCTAAAACTTGTTTATACATTTGTATATACATTTTTGCAATCGATTACATGTAACAAACAATAGGATGTATCATAAGACCACTTTTGAACGAAATATTTTTTTCCATCAAAATCCAAAAATCTCTCCAGGTCGGGACCTGCAGAAATTTCCAAATTTTGACTAAGTACAAAATTTCCTAAAACTTGTTTATATATACATTTTTGCATTCGATTACATGGAACAAACAATAGGATGTATCATAAGACCACTTTTGAACGAAATATTTTTTTTCATGAAAATCGAAAAATCTCTCCAGGTCGGGACCTGCAGAAATTTCCAAATTTTGACAAAGTACAATATTTCCTAAAACTTGTTTATACATTTGTATATACATTTTTGCAATCGATTACATGTAACAAACAAAAGGATGTATCATAAGACCACTTTTGAACGAAATATTTTTTTCCATCAAAATCCAAAAATCTCTGCAGAAATTTCCAAATTTTGACAAAGTACAAAATTTCCTAAAACTTGTTTATATATACAATTTTGCATTCGATTACATGGAACAAACAATAGGATGTATCATAAGACCACTTTTGAACGAAATATTTTTTCCATCAAAATCCAAAAAGTCTCTCCAGGTCGGGACCTGCAGAAATTTCCAAATTTTGACAAAGTACAATATTTCCTAAAACTTGTTTATATATACATCTTTGCATTCGATTACATGGAACAAACAATAGGATGTATCATAAGACCACTTTTGAACGAAATATTTTTTTCCATGAAAATCGAAAAATCTCTCCAGGTCGGGACCTGCAGAAATTTCCAAATTTTGACAAAGTACAAAATTTCCTAAAACTTGTTTATATATACATTTTTGCATTCGATTACATGGAACAAACAATAGGATGTATCATAAGACCACTTTTGAACGAAATATTTTTTTCCATGAAAATCCAAAAATCTCTCCAGGTCGGGACCTGCAGAAATTTCCAAATTTTGACAAAGTACAAAATTTCCTAAAACTTGTTTATATATACATCTTTGCATTCGATTACATGGAACAAACAATAGGATGTATCATAAGACCACTTTTGAACGAAATATTTTTTTCCATGAAAATCCAAAAATCTCTCCAGGTCGGTCCCTGCAGAAATTTCCAAATTTTGACAAAGTACAAAATTTCCTAAAACTTGTTTATATATACATTTTTGCATTCGATTACATGGAACAAACAATAGGATGTATCAGAAGACCACTTTTGAACGAAATATTTTTTTCCATGAAAATCGAAAAATCTCTCCAGGTCGGGACCTGCAGAAATTTCCAAATTTTGACAAAGTACAATATTTCCTAAAACTTGTTTATACATTTGTATATACATTTTTGCAATCGATTACATGTAACAAACAATAGGATGTATCATAAGACCACTTTTGAACGAAATATTTTTTTCCATCAAAATCCAAAAATCTCTCCAGGTCGGGACCTGCAGAAATTTCCAAATTTTGACTAAGTACAAAATTTCCTAAAACTTGTTTATATATACATTTTTGCATTCGATTACATGGAACAAACAATAGGATGTATCATAAGACCACTTTTGAACGAAATATTTTTTTTCATGAAAATCGAAAAATCTCTCCAGGTCGGGACCTGCAGAAATTTCCAAATTTTGACAAAGTACAATATTTCCTAAAACTTGTTTATACATTTGTATATACATTTTTGCAATCGATTACATGTAACAAACAAAAGGATGTATCATAAGACCACTTTTGAACGAAATATTTTTTTCCATCAAAATCCAAAAATCTCTGCAGAAATTTCCAAATTTTGACAAAGTACAAAATTTCCTAAAACTTGTTTATATATACAATTTTGCATTCGATTACATGGAACAAACAATAGGATGTATCATAAGACCACTTTTGAACAAAATATTTTTTCCATGAAAATCGAAAAATCTCTCCAGGTCGGGACCTGCAGAAATTTCCAAATTTTGACAAAGTACAAAATTTCCTAAAACTTGTTTATATATACATCTTTGCATTCGATTACATGGAACAAACAATAGGATGTATCATAAGACCACTTTTGAACGAAATATTTTTTTCCATGAAAATCCAAAAATCTCTCCAGGTCGGGACCTGCAGAAATTTCCAAATTTTGACAAAGTACAATATTTCCTAAAACTTGTTTATACATTTGTATATACATTTTTGCAATCGATTACATGTAACAAACAATAGGATGTATCATAAGACCACTTTTGAACGAAATATTTTTTTCCATCAAAATCCAAAAATCTCTCCAGGTCGGGACCTGCAGAAATTTCCAAATTTTGACAAAGTACAATATTTCCTAAAACTTTTTTATATATACATTTTTGCATTCGATTACATGGAACAAACAATAGGATGTATCATAAGACCACTTTTGAACGAAATATTTTTTTCCATGAAAATCGAAAAATCTCTCCAGGTCGGGACCTGCAGAAATTTCCAAATTTTGACAAAGTACAAAATTTCCTAAAACTTGTTTATATATACATTTTTGCATTCGATTACATGGAACAAACAATAGGATGTATCATAAGACCACTTTTGAACGAAATATTTTTTTCCATGAAAATCCAAAAATCTCTGCAGAAATTTCCAAATTTTGACAAAGTACAAAATTTCCTAAAACTTGTTTATATATACAATTTTGCATTCGATTACATGGAACAAACAATAGGATGTATCATAAGACCACTTTTGAACAAAATATTTTTTCCATGAAAATCGAAAAATCTCTCCAGGTCGGGACCTGCAGAAATTTCCAAATTTTGACAAAGTACAAAATTTCCTAAAACTTGTTTATATATACATCTTTGCATTCGATTACATGGAACAAACAATAGGATGTATCATAAGACCACTTTTGAACGAAATATTTTTTTCCATCAAAATCCAAAAATCTCTGCAGAAATTTCCATTTTGACAAAGTACAAAATTTCCTAAAATTTGTTTATATATACAATTTTGCATTCGATTACATGGAACAAACAATAGGATGTATCATAAGACCACTTTTGAATGAAATATTTTTTTCCATGAAAATCGAAAAATCTCTCCAGGTCGGGACCTGCAGAAATTTCCAAATTTTGACAAAGTACAAAATTTCCTAAAACTTGTTTATATATACATTTCTGCATTCGATTACATGGAACAAACAATAGGATGTATCATAAGACCACTTTTGAACGAAATATTTTTTTCCATGAAAATCGAAAAATCTCTCCAGGTCGGGACCTGCAGAAATTTCCAAATTTTGACAAAGTACAAAATTTCCTTAAACTTGTTTATATATACATTTTTGCATTCGATTACATGGAACAAACAATAGGATGTATCATAAGACCACTTTGAACGAAATATTTTTTTCCATGAAAATCCAAAAATCTCTCCAGGTCGGGACCTGCAGAAATTTCCAAATTTTGACAAAGTACAATATTTCCTAAAACTTGTTTATACATTTGTATATACATTTTTGCAATCGATTACATGTAACAAACAATAGGATGTATCATAAGACCACTTTTGAACGAAATATTTTTTTCCATCAAAATCCAAAAATCTCTCCAGGTCGGGACCTGCAGAAATTTTCAAATTTTGACAAAGTACAATATTTCCTAAAACTTGTTTATATATACATTTTTGCATTCGATTACATGGAACAAACAATAGGATGTATCATAAGACCACTTTTGAACGAAATATTTTTTTCCATGAAAATCGAAAAATCTCTCCAGGTCGGGACCTGCAGAAATTTCCAAATTTTGACAAAGTACAATATTTCCTAAAACTTGTTTATACATTTGTATATACATTTTTGCAATCGATTACATGTAACAAACAATAGGAAGTATCATAAGACCACTTTTGAACGAAATATTTTTTTCCATCAAAATCCAAAAATCTCTCCAGGTCGGGACCTGCAGAAATTTCCAAATTTTGACAAAGTACAATATTTCCTAAAACTTGTTTATATATACATTTTTGCATTCGATTACATGGAACAAACAATAGGATGTATCATAAGACCACTTTTGAACGAAATATTTTTTTCCATCAAAATCCAAAAATCTCTCCAGGTCGGGACCTGCAGAAATTTCCAAATTTTGACAAAGTACAAAATTTCCTAAAACTTGTTTATATATACATTTTTGCATTCGATTACATGGAACAAACAATAGGATGTATCAGAAGACCACTTTTGAACGAAATATTGTTTTCCATCAAAATCCAAAAATCTCTCCAGGTCGGGACCTGCAGAAATTTCCAAATTTTGACAAAGTACAATATTTCCTAAAACTTGTTTATATATACATTTTTGCATTCGATTACATGGAACAAACAATAGGATGTATCATAAGACCACTTTTGAACGAAATATTTTTTTCCATGAAAATCCAAAAATCTCTCCAGGTCGGGACCTGCAGAAATTTCCAAATTTTGACAAAGTACAAAATTTCCTAAAACTTGTTTATATATACATTTTTGCATTCGATTACATGGAACAAACAATAGGATGTATCATAAGACCACTTTTGAACGAAATATTTTTTTCCATGAAAATCGAAAAATCTCTGCAGAAATTTCCAAATTTTGACAAAGTACAAAATTTCCTAAAACTTGTTTATATATACAATTTTGCATTCGATTACATGGAACAAACAATAGGATGTATCATAAGACCACTTTTGAACAAAATATTTTTTCCATGAAAATCGAAAAATCTCTCCAGGTCGGGACCTGCAGAAATTTCCAAATTTTGACAAAGTACAATATTTCCTAAAACTTGTTTATACATTTGTATATACATTTTTGCAATCGATTACATGTAACAAACAATAGGATGTATCATAAGACCACTTTTGAACGAAATATTTTTTTCCATCAAAATCCAAAAATCTCTCCAGGTCGGGACCTGCAGAAATTTCCAAATTTTGACAAAGTACAATATTTCCTAAAACTTTTTTATATATACATTTTTGCATTCGATTACATGGAACAAACAATAGGATGTATCATAAGACCACTTTTGAACGAAATATTTTTTTCCATGAAAATCGAAAAATCTCTCCAGGTCGGGACCTGCAGAAATTTCCAAATTTTGACAAAGTACAAAATTTCCTAAAACTTGTTTATATATACATTTTTGCATTCGATTACATGGAACAAACAATAGGATGTATCATAAGACCACTTTTGAACGAAATATTTTTTTCCATGAAAATCCAAAAATCTCTCCAGGTCGGGACCTGCAGAAATTTCCAAATTTTGACAAAGTACAATATTTCCTAAAACTTGTTTATACATTTGTATATACATTTTTGCAATCGATTACATGTAACAAACAATAGGATGTATCATAAGACCACTTTTGAACGAAATATTTTTTTCCATCAAAATCCAAAAATCTCTCCAGGTCGGGACCTGCAGAAATTTCCAAATTTTGACAAAGTACAATATTTCCTAAAACTTTTTTATATATACATTTTTGCATTCGATTACATGGAACAAACAATAGGATGTATCATAAGACCACTTTTGAACGAAATATTTTTTTCCATGAAAATCGAAAAATCTCTCCAGGTCGGGACCTGCAGAAATTTCCAAATTTTGACAAAGTACAAAATTTCCTAAAACTTGTTTATATATACATTTTTGCATTCGATTACATGGAACAAACAATAGGATGTATCATAAGACCACTTTTGAACGAAATATTTTTTTCCATCAAAATCCAAAAATCTCTGCAGAAATTTCCATTTTGACAAAGTACAAAATTTCCTAAAACTTGTTTATATATACAATTTTGCATTCGATTACATGGAACAAACAATAGGATGTATCATAAGACCACTTTGAACGAAATATTTTTTTCCATGAAAATCCAAAAATCTCTCCAGGTCGGGACCTGCAGAAATTTCCAAATTTTGACAAAGTACAATATTTCCTAAAACTTGTTTATACATTTGTATATACATTTTTGCAATCGATTACATTTAACAAACAATAGGATGTATCATAAGACCACTTTTGAACGAAATATTTTTTTCCATCAAAATCCAAAAATCTCTCCAGGTCGGGACCTGCAGAAATTTCCAAATTTTGACAAAGTACAATATTTCCTAAAACTTGTTTATATATACATTTTTGCATTCGATTACATGGAACAAACAATAGGATGTATCATAAGACCACTTTTGAACGAAATATTTTTTTCCATGAAAATCGAAAAATCTCTCCAGGTCGGGACCTGCAGAAATTTCCAAATTTTCACAAAGTACAAAATTTCCTAAAACTTGTTTATATATACATTTTTGCATTCGATTACATGGAACAAACAATAGGATGTATCATAAGACCACTTTTGAACGAAATATTTTTTTCCATGAAAATCCAAAAATCTCTCCAGGTCGGGACCTGCAGAAATTTCCAAATTTTGACAAAGTACAATATTTCCTAAAACTTGTTTATACATTTGTATATACATTTTTGCAATCGATTACATGTAACAAACAATAGGAAGTATCATAAGACCACTTTTGAACGAAATATTTTTTTCCATCAAAATCCAAAAATCTCTCCAGGTCGGGACCTGCAGAAATTTCCAAATTTTGACAAAGTACAATATTTCCTAAAACTTGTTTATATATACATTTTTGCATTCGATTACATGGAACAAACTATAGGATGTATCATAAGACCACTTTTGAACGAAATATTTTTTCCCATGAAAATCCAAAAATCTCTCCAGGTCGGGACCTGCAGAAATTTCCAAATTTTGACAAAGTACAAAATTTCCTAAAACTTGTTTATATATACATTTTTGCATTCGATTACATGGAACAAACAATAGGATGTATCAGAAGACCACTTTTGAACGAAATATTGTTTTCCATGAAAATCGAAAAATCTCTCCAGGTCGGGACCTGCAGAAATTTCCAAATTTTGACAAAGTACAAAATTTCCTAAAACTTGTTTATATATACATCTTTGCATTCGATTACATGGAACAAACAATAGGATGTATCATAAGACCACTTTTGAACAAAATATTTTTTCCATGAAAATCGAAAAATCTCTCCAGGTCGGGACCTGCAGAAATTTCCAAATTTTGACAAAGTACAAAATTTCCTAAAACTTGTTTATATATACATCTTTGCATTCGATTACATGGAACAAACAATAGGATGTATCATAAGACCACTTTTGAACGAAATATTTTTTCCCATGAAAATCCAAAAATCTCTCCAGGTCGGGACCTGCAGAAATTTCCAAATTTTGACAAAGTACAATATTTCCTAAAACTTGTTTATACATTTGTATATACATTTTTGCAATCGATTACATGTAACAAACAATAGGATGTATCATAAGACCACTTTTGAACGAAATATTTTTTTCCATCAAAATCCAAAAATCTCTCCAGGTCGGGACCTGCAGAAATTTCCAAATTTTGACAAAGTACAATATTTCCTAAAACTTTTTTATATATACATTTTTGCATTCGATTACATGGAACAAACAATAGGATGTATCATAAGACCACTTTTGAACGAAATATTTTTTTCCATGAAAATCGAAAAATCTCTCCAGGTCGGGACCTGCAGAAATTTCCAAATTTTGACAAAGTACAAAATTTCCTAAAACTTGTTTATATATACATTTTTGCATTCGATTACATGGAACAAACAATAGGATGTATCATAAGACCACTTTTGAACGAAATATTTTTTTCCATCAAAATCCAAAAATCTCTGCAGAAATTTCCATTTTGACAAAGTACAAAATTTCCTAAAACTTGTTTATATATACAATTTTGCATTCGATTACATGGAACAAACAATAGGATGTATCATAAGACCACTTTTGAATGAAATATTTTTTTCCATGAAAATCGAAAAATCTCTCCAGGTCGGGACCTGCAGAAATTTCCAAATTTTGACAAAGTACAAAATTTCCTAAAACTTGTTTATATATACATTTCTGCATTCGATTACATGGAACAAACAATAGGATGTATCATAAGACCACTTTTGAACGAAATATTTTTTTCCATGAAAATCGAAAAATCTCTCCAGGTCGGGACCTGCAGAAATTTCCAAATTTTGACAAAGTACAAAATTTCCTTAAACTTGTTTATATATACATTTTTGCATTCGATTACATGGAACAAACAATAGGATGTATCATAAGACCACTTTGAACGAAATATTTTTTTCCATGAAAATCCAAAAATCTCTCCAGGTCGGGACCTGCAGAAATTTCCAAATTTTGACAAAGTACAATATTTCCTAAAACTTGTTTATACATTTGTATATACATTTTTGCAATCGATTACATGTAACAAACAATAGGATGTATCATAAGACCACTTTTGAACGAAATATTTTTTTCCATCAAAATCCAAAAATCTCTCCAGGTCGGGACCTGCAGAAATTTTCAAATTTTGACAAAGTACAATATTTCCTAAAACTTGTTTATATATACATTTTTGCATTCGATTACATGGAACAAACAATAGGATGTATCATAAGACCACTTTTGAACGAAATATTTTTTTCCATGAAAATCGAAAAATCTCTCCAGGTCGGGACCTGCAGAAATTTCCAAATTTTGACAAAGTACAATATTTCCTAAAACTTGTTTATACATTTGTATATACATTTTTGCAATCGATTACATGTAACAAACAATAGGAAGTATCATAAGACCACTTTTGAACGAAATATTTTTTTCCATCAAAATCCAAAAATCTCTCCAGGTCGGGACCTGCAGAAATTTCCAAATTTTGACAAAGTACAATATTTCCTAAAACTTGTTTATATATACATTTTTGCATTCGATTACATGGAACAAACAATAGGATGTATCATAAGACCACTTTTGAACGAAATATTTTTTTCCATCAAAATCCAAAAATCTCTCCAGGTCGGGACCTGCAGAAATTTCCAAATTTTGACAAAGTACAAAATTTCCTAAAACTTGTTTATATATACATTTTTGCATTCGATTACATGGAACAAACAATAGGATGTATCAGAAGACCACTTTTGAACGAAATATTGTTTTCCATCAAAATCCAAAAATCTCTCCAGGTCGGGACCTGCAGAAATTTCCAAATTTTGACAAAGTACAATATTTCCTAAAACTTGTTTATATATACATTTTTGCATTCGATTACATGGAACAAACAATAGGATGTATCATAAGACCACTTTTGAACGAAATATTTTTTTCCATGAAAATCCAAAAATCTCTCCAGGTCGGGACCTGCAGAAATTTCCAAATTTTGACAAAGTACAAAATTTCCTAAAACTTGTTTATATATACATTTTTGCATTCGATTACATGGAACAAACAATAGGATGTATCATAAGACCACTTTTGAACGAAATATTTTTTTCCATGAAAATCGAAAAATCTCTGCAGAAATTTCCAAATTTTGACAAAGTACAAAATTTCCTAAAACTTGTTTATATATACAATTTTGCATTCGATTACATGGAACAAACAATAGGATGTATCATAAGACCACTTTTGAACAAAATATTTTTTCCATGAAAATCGAAAAATCTCTCCAGGTCGGGACCTGCAGAAATTTCCAAATTTTGACAAAGTACAATATTTCCTAAAACTTGTTTATACATTTGTATATACATTTTTGCAATCGATTACATGTAACAAACAATAGGATGTATCATAAGACCACTTTTGAACGAAATATTTTTTTCCATCAAAATCCAAAAATCTCTCCAGGTCGGGACCTGCAGAAATTTCCAAATTTTGACAAAGTACAATATTTCCTAAAACTTTTTTATATATACATTTTTGCATTCGATTACATGGAACAAACAATAGGATGTATCATAAGACCACTTTTGAACGAAATATTTTTTTCCATGAAAATCGAAAAATCTCTCCAGGTCGGGACCTGCAGAAATTTCCAAATTTTGACAAAGTACAAAATTTCCTAAAACTTGTTTATATATACATTTTTGCATTCGATTACATGGAACAAACAATAGGATGTATCATAAGACCACTTTTGAACGAAATATTTTTTTCCATCAAAATCCAAAAATCTCTCCAGGTCGGGACCTGCAGAAATTTCCAAATTTTGACAAAGTACAATATTTCCTAAAACTTGTTTATACATTTGTATATACATTTTTGCAATCGATTACATGTAACAAACAATAGGATGTATCATAAGACCACTTTTGAACGAAATATTTTTTTCCATCAAAATCCAAAAATCTCTCCAGGTCGGGACCTGCAGAAATTTCCAAATTTTGACAAAGTACAATATTTCCTAAAACTTTTTTATATATACATTTTTGCATTCGATTACATGGAACAAACAATAGGATGTATCATAAGACCACTTTTGAACGAAATATTTTTTTCCATGAAAATCGAAAAATCTCTCCAGGTCGGGACCTGCAGAAATTTCCAAATTTTGACAAAGTACAAAATTTCCTAAAACTTGTTTATATATACATTTTTGCATTCGATTACATGGAACAAACAATAGGATGTATCATAAGACCACTTTTGAACGAAATATTTTTTTCCATCAAAATCCAAAAATCTCTGCAGAAATTTCCATTTTGACAAAGTACAAAATTTCCTAAAACTTGTTTATATATACAATTTTGCATTCGATTACATGGAACAAACAATAGGATGTATCATAAGACCACTTTTGAACGAAATATTTTTTTCCATGAAAATCGAAAAATCTCTCCAGGTCGGGACCTGCAGAAATTTCCAAATTTTGACAAAGTACAAAATTTCCTAAAACTTGTTTATATATTCATTTCTGCATTCGATTACATGGAACAAACAATAGGATGTATCATAAGACCACTTTTGAACGAAATATTTTTTTCCATGAAAATCGAAAAATCTCTCCAGGTCGGGACCTGCAGAAATTTCCAAATTTTGACAAAGTACAAAATTTCCTTAAACTTGTTTATATATACATTTTTGCATTCGATTACATGGAACAAACAATAGGATGTATCATAAGACCACTTTGAACGAAATATTTTTTTCCATGAAAATCCAAAAATCTCTCCAGGTCGGGACCTGCAGAAATTTCCAAATTTTGACAAAGTACAATATTTCCTAAAACTTGTTTATACATTTGTATATACATTTTTGCAATCGATTACATGTAACAAACAATAGGATGTATCATAAGACCACTTTTGAACGAAATATTTTTTTCCATCAAAATCCAAAAATCTCTCCAGGTCGGGACCTGCAGAAATTTTCAAATTTTGACAAAGTACAATATTTCCTAAAACTTGTTTATATATACATTTTTGCATTCGATTACATGGAACAAACAATAGGATGTATCATAAGACCACTTTTGAACGAAATATTTTTTTCCATGAAAATCGAAAAATCTCTCCAGGTCGGGACCTGCAGAAATTTCCAAATTTTCACAAAGTACAAAATTTCCTAAAACTTGTTTATATATACATTTTTGCATTCGATTACATGGAACAAACAATAGGATGTATCATAAGACCACTTTTGAACGAAATATTTTTTTCCATGAAAATCCAAAAATCTCTCCAGGTCGGGACCTGCAGAAATTTCCAAATTTTGACAAAGTACAATATTTCCTAAAACTTGTTTATACATTTGTATATACATTTTTGCAATCGATTACATGTAACAAACAATAGGATGTATCATAAGACCACTTTTGAACGAAATATTTTTTTCCATCAAAATCCAAAAATCTCTCCAGGTCGGGACCTGCAGAAATTTCCAAATTTTGACAAAGTACAATATTTCCTAAAACTTTTTTATATATACATTTTTGCATTCGATTACATGGAACAAACAATAGGATGTATCATAAGACCACTTTTGAACGAAATATTTTTTTCCATGAAAATCGAAAAATCTCTCCAGGTCGGGACCTGCAGAAATTTCCAAATTTTGACAAAGTACAAAATTTCCTAAAACTTGTTTATATATACATTTTTGCATTCGATTACATGGAACAAACAATAGGATGTATCATAAGACCACTTTTGAACGAAATATTTTTTTCCATCAAAATCCAAAAATCTCTGCAGAAATTTCCATTTTGACAAAGTACAAAATTTCCTAAAACTTGTTTATATATACAATTTTGCATTCGATTACATGGAACAAACAATAGGATGTATCATAAGACCACTTTTGAACGAAATATTTTTTTCCATGAAAATCGAAAAATCTCTCCAGGTCGGGACCTGCAGAAATTTCCAAATTTTGACAAAGTACAAAATTTCCTAAAACTTGTTTATATATTCATTTCTGCATTCGATTACATGGAACAAACAATAGGATGTATCATAAGACCACTTTTGAACGAAATATTTTTTTCCATGAAAATCGAAAAATCTCTCCAGGTCGGGACCTGCAGAAATTTCCAAATTTTGACAAAGTACAAAATTTCCTTAAACTTGTTTATATATACATTTTTGCATTCGATTACATGGAACAAACAATAGGATGTATCATAAGACCACTTTGAACGAAATATTTTTTTCCATGAAAATCCAAAAATCTCTCCAGGTCGGGACCTGCAGAAATTTCCAAATTTTGACAAAGTACAATATTTCCTAAAACTTGTTTATACATTTGTATATACATTTTTGCAATCGATTACATGTAACAAACAATAGGATGTATCATAAGACCACTTTTGAACGAAATATTTTTTTCCATCAAAATCCAAAAATCTCTCCAGGTCGGGACCTGCAGAAATTTTCAAATTTTGACAAAGTACAATATTTCCTAAAACTTGTTTATATATACATTTTTGCATTCGATTACATGGAACAAACAATAGGATGTATCATAAGACCACTTTTGAACGAAATATTTTTTTCCATGAAAATCGAAAAATCTCTCCAGGTCGGGACCTGCAGAAATTTCCAAATTTTCACAAAGTACAAAATTTCCTAAAACTTGTTTATATATACATTTTTGCATTCGATTACATGGAACAAACAATAGGATGTATCATAAGACCACTTTTGAACGAAATATTTTTTTCCATGAAAATCCAAAAATCTCTCCAGGTCGGGACCTGCAGAAATTTCCAAATTTTGACAAAGTACAATATTTCCTAAAACTTGTTTATACATTTGTATATACATTTTTGCAATCGATTACATGTAACAAACAATAGGAAGTATCATAAGACCACTTTTGAACGAAATATTTTTTTCCATCAAAATCCAAAAATCTCTCCAGGTCGGGACCTGCAGAAATTTCCAAATTTTGACAAAGTACAATATTTCCTAAAACTTTTTATATATACATTTTTGCATTCGATTACATGGAACAAACAATAGGATGTATCATAAGACCACTTTTGAACGAAATATTTTTTTCCATGAAAATCCAAAAATCTCTCCAGGTCGGGACCTGCAGAAATTTCCAAATTTTGACAAAGTACAATATTTCCTAAAACTTGTTTATATATACATTTTTGCATTCGATTACATGGAACAAACTATAGGATGTATCATAAGACCACTTTTGAACGAAATATTTTTTCCCATGAAAATCCAAAAATCTCTCCAGGTCGGGACCTGCAGAAATTTCCAAATTTTGACAAAGTACAAAATTTCCTAAAACTTGTTTATATATACATTTTTGCATTCGATTACATGGAACAAACAATAGGATGTATCAGAAGACCACTTTTGAACGAAATATTGTTTTCCATGAAAATCGAAAAATCTCTCCAGGTCGGGACCTGCAGAAATTTCCAAATTTTGACAAAGTACAAAATTTCCTAAAACTTGTTTATATATACATCTTTGCATTCGATTACATGGAACAAACAATAGGATGTATCATAAGACCACTTTTGAACAAAATATTTTTTCCATGAAAATCGAAAAATCTCTCCAGGTCGGGACCTGCAGAAATTTCCAAATTTTGACAAAGTACAAAATTTCCTAAAACTTGTTTATATATACATCTTTGCATTCGATTACATGGAACAAACAATAGGATGTATCATAAGACCACTTTTGAACGAAATATTTTTTCCCATGAAAATCCAAAAATCTCTCCAGGTCGGGACCTGCAGAAATTTCCAAATTTTGACAAAGTACAATATTTCCTAAAACTTGTTTATACATTTGTATATACATTTTTGCAATCGATTACATGTAACAAACAATAGGATGTATCATAAGACCACTTTTGAACGAAATATTTTTTTCCATCAAAATCCAAAAATCTCTCCAGGTCGGGACCTGCAGAAATTTCCAAATTTTGACAAAGTACAATATTTCCTAAAACTTTTTATATATACATTTTTGCATTCGATTACATGGAACAAACAATAGCATGTATCATAAGACCACTTTTGAACGAAATATTTTTTTCCATGAAAATCGAAAAATCTCTCTAGGTCGGGACCTGCAGAAATTTCCAAATTTTGACAAAGTACAAAATTTCCTAAAACTTGTTTATATATACATTTTTGCATTCGATTACATGGAACAAACAATAGGATGTATCATAAGACCACTTTTGAACGAAATATTTTTTTCCATCAAAATCCAAAAATCTCTGCAGAAATTTCCAAATTTTGACAAAGTACAAAATTTCCTAAAACTTGTTTATATATACAATTTTGCATTCGATTACATGGAACAAACAATATGATGTATCATAAGACCACTTTTGAACGAAATATTTTTTTCCATGAAAATCGAAAAATCTCTCCAGGTCGGGACCTGCAGAAATTTCCAAATTTTGACAAAGTACAAAATTTCCTAAAACTTGTTTATATATACATTTCTGCATTCGATTACATGGAACAAACATTAGGATGTATCATAAGACCACTTTTGAACGAAATATTTTTTTCCATGAAAATCGAAAAATCTCTCCAGGTCGGGACCTGCAGAAATTTCCAAATTTTGACAAAGTACAAAATTTCCTAAAACTTGTTTATATATACATTTTTGCATTCGATTACATGGAACAAACAATAGGATGTATCATAAGACCACTTTGAACGAAATATTTTTTTCCATGAAAATCCAAAAATCTCTCCAGGTCGGGACCTGCAGAAATTTCCAAATTTTGACAAAGTACAATATTTCCTAAAACTTGTTTATACATTTGTATATACATTTTTGCAATCGATTACATGTAACAAACAATAGGATGTATCATAAGACCACTTTTGAACGAAATATTTTTTTCCATGAAAATCCAAAAATCTCTCCAGGTCGGGACCTGCAGAAATTTCCAAATTTTGACAAAGTACAATATTTCCTAAAACTTGTTTATACATTTGTATATACATTTTTGCAATCGATTACATGTAACAAACAATAGGATGTATCATAAGACCACTTTTGAACGAAATATTTTTTTCCATCAAAATCGAAAAATCTCTCCAGGTCGGGACCTGCAGAAATTTCCAAATTTTGACAAAGTACAATATTTCCTAAAACTTGTTTATATATACATTTTTGCATTCGATTACATGGAACAAACAATAGGATGTATCATAAGACCACTTTTGAACGAAATATTTTTTTCCATGAAAATCGAAAAATCTCTCCAGGTCGGGACCTGCAGAAATTTCCAAATTTTGACAAAGTACAAAATTTCCTAAAACTTGTTTATATATACATTTTTGCATTCGATTACATGGAAGAAACAATAGGATGTATCATAAGACCACTTTTGAACGAAATATTTTTTTCCATGAAAATCCAAAAATCTCTCCAGGTCGGGACCTGCAGAAATTTCCAAATTTTGACAAAGTACAATATTTCCTAAAACTTGTTTATACATTTGTATATACATTTTTGCAATCGATTACATGTAACAAACAATAGGAAGTATCATAAGACCACTTTTGAACGAAATATTTTTTTCCATCAAAATCCAAAAATCTCTCCAGGTCGGGACCTGCAGAAATTTCCAAATTTTGACAAAGTACAATATTTCCTAAAACTTGTTTATATATACATCTTTGCATTCGATTACATGGAACAAACAATAGGATGTATCATAAGACCACTTTTGTTCGAAATATTTTTTCCCATGAAAATCCAAAAATCTCTCCAGGTCGGGACCTGCAGAAATTTCCAAATTTTGACAAAGTACAATATTTCCTAAAACTTGTTTATACATTTGTATATACATTTTTGCAATCGATTACATGTAACAAACAATAGGATGTATCATAAGACCACTTTTGAACGAAATATTTTTTTCCATGAAAATCGAAAAATCTCTCCAGGTCGGGACCTGCAGAAATTTCCAAATTTTGACAAAGTACAAAATTTCCTAAAACTTGTTTATATATACATTTTTGCATTCGATTACATGGAACAAACAATAGGATGTATCATAAGACCACTTTTGAACGAAATATTTTTTTCCATGAAAATCGAAAAATCTCTCCAGGTCGGGACCTGCAGAAATTTCCAAATTTTGACAAAGTACAAAATTTCCTAAAGCTTGTTTATATATACATTTCTGCATTCGATTACATGGAACAAACATTAGGATGTATCATAAGACCACTTTTGAACGAAATATTTTTTTCCATGAAAATCCAAAAATCTCTGCAGAAATTTCCAAATTTTGACAAAGTACAAAATTTCCTAAAACTTGTTTATATATACATTTTTGCATTCGATTACATGGAACAAACAATAGGATGTATCATAAGACCACTTTGAACGAAATATTTTTTTCCATGAAAATCCAAAAATCTCTCCAGGTCGGGACCTGCAGAAATTTCCAAATTTTGACAAAGTACAATATTTCCTAAAACTTGTTTATACATTTGTATATACATTTTTGCAATCGATTACATGTAACAAACAATAGGATGTATCATAAGACCACTTTTGAACGAAATATTTTTTTCCATCAAAATCCAAAAATCTCTCCAGGTCGGGACCTGCAGAAATTTCCAAATTTTGACAAAGTACAAAATTTCCTAAAACTTGTTTATATATACATTTTTGCATTCGATTACATGGAACAAACAATAGGATGTATCATAAGACCACTTTTGAACGAAATATTTTTTTCCATGAAAATCCAAAAATCTCTGCAGAAATTTCCAAATTTTGACAAAGTACAAAATTTCCTAAAACTTGTTTATATATACAATTTTGCATTCGATTACATGGAACAAACAATAGGATGTATCATAAGACCACTTTTGAACGAAATATTTTTTTCCATGAAAATCGAAAAATCTCTCCAGGTCGGGACCTGCAGAAATTTCCAAATTTTGACAAAGTACAAAATTTCCTAAAACTTGTTTATATATACATTTCTGCATTCGATTACATGGAACAAACATTAGGATGTATCATAAGACCACTTTTGAACGAAATATTTTTTTCCATGAAAATCGAAAAATCTCTCCAGGTCGGGACCTGCAGAAATTTCCAAATTTTGACAAAGTACAAAATTTCCTAAAACTTGTTTATATATACATCTTTGCATTCGATTACATGGAACAAACAATAGGATGTATCAGAAGACCACTTTTGAACGAAATATTGTTTTCCATGAAAATCGAAAAATCTCTCCAGGTCGGGACCTGCAGAAATTTCCAAATTTTGACAAAGTACAATATTTCCTAAAACTTGTTTATACATTTGTATATACATTTTTGCAATCGATTACATGTAACAAACAATAGGAAGTATCATAAGACCACTTTTGAACGAAATATTTTTTTCCATCAAAATCCAAAAATCTCTCCAGGTCGGGACCTGCAGAAATTTCCAAATTTTGACAAAGTACAATATTTCCTAAAACTTGTTTATATATACATCTTTGCATTCGATTACATGGAACAAACAATAGGATGTATCATAAGACCACTTTTGTACGAAATATTTTTTCCCATGAAAATCCAAAAATCTCTCCAGGTCGGGACCTGCAGAAATTTCCAAATTTTGACAAAGTACAATATTTCCTAAAACTTGTTTATACATTTGTATATACATTTTTGCAATCGATTACATGGAACAAACAATAGGATGTATCATAAGACCACTTTGAACGAAATATTTTTTTCCATGAAAATCGAAAAATCTCTCCAGGTCGGGACCTGCAGAAATTTCCAAATTTTGACAAAGTACAATATTTCCTAAAACTTGTTTATACATTTGTATATACATTTTTGCAATCGATTACATGTAACAAACAATAGGATGTATCATAAGACCACTTTTGAACGAAATATTTTTTTCCATCAAAATCCAAAAATCTCTCCAGGTCGGGACCTGCAGAAATTTCCAAATTTTGACAAAGTACAATATTTCCTAAAACTTGTTTATATATACATTTTTGCATTCGATTACATGGAACAAACAATAGGATGTATCATAAGACCACTTTTGAACGAAATATTTTTTTCCATGAAAATCGAAAAATCTCTCCAGGTCGGGACCTGCAGAAATTTCCAAATTTTGACAAAGTACAAAATTTCCTAAAACTTGTTTATATATACATTTTTGCATTCGATTACATGGAACAAACAATAGGATGTATCATAAGACCACTTTTGAACGAAATATTTTTTTCCATGAAAATCCAAAAATCTCTCCAGGTCGGGACCTGCAGAAATTTCCAAATTTTGACAAAGTACAATATTTCCTAAAACTTGTTTATACCTTTGTATATACATTTTTGCAATCGATTACATGTAACAAACAATAGGAAGTATCATAAGACCACTTTTGAACGAAATATTTTTTTCCATCAAAATCCAAAAATCTCTCCAGGTCGGGACCTGCAGAAATTTCCAAATTTTGACAAAGTACAATATTTCCTAAAACTTGTTTATATATACATCTTTGCATTCGATTACATGGAACAAACAATAGGATGTATCATAAGACCACTTTTGTACGAAATATTTTTTTCCATGAAAATCGAAAAATCTCTCCAGGTCGGGACCTGCAGAAATTTCCAAATTTTGACAAAGTACAATATTTCCTAAAACTTGTTTATACATTTGTATATACATTTTTGCAATCGATTACATGTAACAAACAATAGGATGTATCATAAGACCACTTTTGAACGAAATATTTTTTTCCATGAAAATCCAAAAATCTCTCCAGGTCGGGACCTGCAGAAATTTCCAAATTTTGACAAAGTACAATATTTCCTAAAACTTGTTTATACATTTGTATATACATTTTTGCAATCGATTACATGTAACAAACAATAGGATGTATCATAAGACCACTTTTGAACGAAATATTTTTTTCCATCAAAATCCAAAAATCTCTCCAGGTCGGGACCTGCAGAAATTTCCAAATTTTGACAAAGTACAATATTTCCTAAAACTTGTTTATATATACATTTTTGCATTCGATTACATGGAACAAACAATAGGATGTATCATAAGACCACTTTTGAACGAAATATTTTTTTCCATCAAAATCCAAAAATCTCTCCAGGTCGGGACCTGCAGAAATTTCCAAATTTTGACAAAGTACAATATTTCCTAAAACTTGTTTATATATACATTTTTGCATTCGATTACATGGAACAAACAATAGGATGTATCATAAGACCACTTTTGAACGAAATATTTTTTTCCATGAAAATCGAAAAATCTCTCCAGGTCGGGACCTGCAGAAATTTCCAAATTTTGACAAAGTACAATATTTCCTAAAACTTGTTTATATATACATTTTTGCATTCGATTACATGGAACAAACAATAGGATGTATCATAAGACCACTTTTGAACGAAATATTTTTTTCCATGAAAATCCAAAAATCTCTCCAGGTCGGGACCTGCAGAAATTTCCAAATTTTGACAAAGTACAATATTTCCTAAAACTTGTTTATACCTTTGTATATACATTTTTGCAATCGATTACATGTAACAAACAATAGGAAGTATCATAAGACCACTTTTGAACGAAATATTTTTTTCCATCAAAATCCAAAAATCTCTCCAGGTCGGGACCTGCAGAAATTTCCAAATTTTGACAAAGTACAATATTTCCTAAAACTTGTTTATATATACATCTTTGCATTCGATTACATGGAACAAACAATAGGATGTATCATAAGACCACTTTTGTACGAAATATTTTTTCCCATGAAAATCCAAAAATCTCTCCAGGTCGGGACCTGCAGAAATTTCCAAATTTTGACAAAGTACAATATTTCCTAAAACTTGTTTATACATTTGTATATACATTTTTGCAATCGATTACATGTAACAAACAATAGGAAGTATCATAAGACCACTTTTGAACGAAATATTTTTTTCCATCAAAATCCAAAAATCTCTCCAGGTCGGGACCTGCAGAAATTTCCAAATTTTGACAAAGTACAATATTTCCTAAAACTTGTTTATATATACATCTTTGCATTCGATTACATGGAACAAACAATAGGATGTATCATAAGACCACTTTTGTACGAAATATTTTTTCCCATGAAAATCCAAAAATCTCTCCAGGTCGGGACCTGCAGAAATTTCCAAATTTTGACAAAGTACAATATTTCCTAAAACTTGTTTATACATTTGTATATACATTTTTGCAATCGATTACATGTAACAAACAATAGGATGTATCATAAGACCACTTTTGAACGAAATATTTTTTTCCATCAAAATCCAAAAATCTCTCCAGGTCGGGACCTGCAGAAATTTCCAAATTTTGACAAAGTACAATATTTCCTAAAACTTTTTATATATACATTTTTGCATTCGATTACATGGAACAAACAATAGGATGTATCATAAGACCACTTTTGAACGAAATATTTTTTTCCATGAAAATCGAAAAATCTCTCCAGGTCGGGACCTGCAGAAATTTCCAAATTTTGACAAAGTACAAAATTTCCTAAAACTTGTTTATATATACAATTTTGCATTCGATTACATGGAACAAACAATAGGATGTATCATAAGACCACTTTTGAACGAAATATTTTTTTCCATGAAAATCGAAAAATCTCTCCAGGTCGGGACCTGCAGAAATTTCCAAATTTTGACAAAGTACAAAATTTCCTAAAACTTGTTTATATATACATTTCTGCATTCGATTACATGGAACAAACATTAGGATGTATCATAAGACCACTTTTGAACGAAATATTTTTTTCCATGAAAATCGAAAAATCTCTCCAGGTCGGGACCTGCAGAAATTTCCAAATTTTGACAAAGTACAAAATTTCCTAAAACTTGTTTATATATACATTTTTGCATTCGATTACATGGAACAAACAATAGGATGTATCATAAGACCACTTTGAACGAAATATTTTTTTCCATGAAAATCCAAAAATCTCTCCAGGTCGGGACCTGCAGAAATTTCCAAATTTTGACAAAGTACAATATTTCCTAAAACTTGTTTATACATTTGTATATACATTTTTGCAATCGATTACATGTAACAAACAATAGGATGTATCATAAGACCACTTTTGAACGAAATATTTTTTTCCATGAAAATCCAAAAATCTCTCCAGGTCGGGACCTGCAGAAATTTCCAAATTTTGACAAAGTACAATATTTCCTAAAACTTGTTTATACATTTGTATATACATTTTTGCAATCGATTACATGTAACAAACAATAGGATGTATCATAAGACCACTTTTGAACGAAATATTTTTTTCCATCAAAATCCAAAAATCTCTCCAGGTCGGGACCTGCAGAAATTTCCAAATTTTGACAAAGTACAAAATTTCCTAAAACTTGTTTATATATACATTTTTGCATTCGATTACATGGAACAAACAATAGGATGTATCATAAGACCACTTTTGAACGAAATATTTTTTTCCATCAAAATCCAAAAATCTCTGCAGAAATTTCCAAATTTTGACAAAGTACAAAATTTCCTAAAACTTGTTTATATATACAATTTTGCATTCGATTACATGGAACAAACAATAGGATGTATCATAAGACCACTTTTGAACGAAATATTTTTTTCCATGAAAATCGAAAAATCTCTCCAGGTCGGGACCTGCAGAAATTTCCAAATTTTGACAAAGTACAAAATTTCTTAAAACTTGTTTATATATACATTTCTGCATTCGATTACATGGAACAAACATTAGGATGTATCATAAGACCACTTTTGAACGAAATATTTTTTTCCATGAAAATCGAAAAATCTCTCCAGGTCGGGACCTGCAGAAATTTCCAAATTTTGACAAAGTACAAAATTTCCTAAAACTTGTTTATATATACATTTTTGCATTCGATTACATGGAACAAACAATAGGATGTATCATAAGACCACTTTGAACGAAATATTTTTTTCCATGAAAATCCAAAAATCTCTCCAGGTCGGGACCTGCAGAAATTTCCAAATTTTGACAAAGTACAATATTTCCTAAAACTTGTTTATACATTTGTATATACATTTTTGCAATCGATTACATGTAACAAACAATAGGATGTATCATAAGACCACTTTTGAACGAAATATTTTTTTCCATCAAAATCCAAAAATCTCTCCAGGTCGGGACCTGCAGAAATTTCCAAATTTTGACAAAGTACAATATTTCCTAAAACTTGTTTATATATACATTTTTGCATTCGATTACATGGAACAAACAATAGGATGTATCATAAGACCACTTTTGAACGAAATATTTTTTCCATGAAAATCGAAAAATCTCTCCAGGTCGGGACCTGCAGAAATTTCCAAATTTTGACAAAGTACAAAATTTCCTAAAACTTGTTTATATATACATCTTTGCATTCGATTACATGGAACAAACAATAGGATGTATCATAAGACCACTTTTGAACAAAATATTTTTTCCATGAAAATCGAAAAATCTCTCCAGGTCGGGACCTGCAGAAATTTCCAAATTTTGACAAAGTACAAAATTTCCTAAAACTTGTTTATATATACATCTTTGCATTCGATTACATGGAACAAACAATAGGATGTATCATAAGACCACTTTTGTACGAAATATTTTTTCCCATGAAAATCCAAAAATCTCTCCAGGTCGGGACCTGCAGAAATTTCCAAATTTTGACAAAGTACAATATTTCCTAAAACTTTTTATATATACATTTTTGCATTCGATTACATGGAACAAACAATAGCATGTATCATAAGACCACTTTTGAACGAAATATTTTTTTCCATGAAAATCGAAAAATCTCTCTAGGTCGGGACCTGCAGAAATTTCCAAATTTTGACAAAGTACAAAATTTCCTAAAACTTGTTTATATATACATTTTTGCATTCGATTACATGGAACAAACAATAGGATGTATCATAAGACCACTTTTGAACGAAATATTTTTTTCCATGAAAATCCAAAAATCTCTGCAGAAATTTCCAAATTTTGACAAAGTACAAAATTTCCTAAAACTTGTTTATATATACAATTTTGCATTCGATTACATGGAACAAACAATAGGATGTATCATAAGACCACTTTTGAACGAAATATTTTTTTCCATGAAAATCGAAAAATCTCTCCAGGTCGGGACCTGCAGAAATTTCCAAATTTTGACAAAGTACAAAATTTCCTAAAACTTGTTTATATATACATTTCTGCATTCGATTACATGGAACAAACATTAGGATGTATCATAAGACCACTTTTGAACGAAATATTTTTTTCCATGAAAATCGAAAAATCTCTCCAGGTCGGGACCTGCAGAAATTTCCAAATTTTGACAAAGTACAAAATTTCCTAAAACTTGTTTATATATACATTTTTGCATTCGATTACATGGAACAAACAATAGGATGTATCATAAGACCACTTTGAACGAAATATTTTTTTCCATGAAAATCCAAAAATCTCTCCAGGTCGGGACCTGCAGAAATTTCCAAATTTTGACAAAGTACAATATTTCCTAAAACTTGTTTATACATTTGTATATACATTTTTGCAATCGATTACATGTAACAAACAATAGGATGTATCATAAGACCACTTTTGAACGAAATATTTTTTTCCATGAAAATCCAAAAATCTCTCCAGGTCGGGACCTGCAGAAATTTCCAAATTTTGACAAAGTACAATATTTCCTAAAACTTGTTTATACATTTGTATATACATTTTTGCAATCGATTACATGTAACAAACAATAGGATGTATCATAAGACCACTTTTGAACGAAATATTTTTTTCCATCAAAATCCAAAAATCTCTCCAGGTCGGGACCTGCAGAAATTTCCAAATTTTGACAAAGTACAATATTTCCTAAAACTTGTTTATATATACATTTTTGCATTCGATTACATGGAACAAACAATAGGATGTATCATAAGACCACTTTTGAACGAAATATTTTTTTCCATGAAAATCGAAAAATCTCTCCAGGTCGGGACCTGCAGAAATTTCCAAATTTTGACAAAGTACAAAATTTCCTAAAACTTGTTTATATATACATTTTTGCATTCGATTACATGGAACAAACAATAGGATGTATCATAAGACCACTTTTGAACGAAATATTTTTTTCCATGAAAATCCAAAAATCTCTCCAGGTCGGGACCTGCAGAAATTTCCAAATTTTGACAAAGTACAATATTTCCTAAAACTTGTTTATACCTTTGTATATACATTTTTGCAATCGATTACATGTAACAAACAATAGGAAGTATCATAAGACCACTTTTGAACGAAATATTTTTTTCCATCAAAATCCAAAAATCTCTCCAGGTCGGGACCTGCAGAAATTTCCAAATTTTGACAAAGTACAATATTTCCTAAAACTTGTTTATATATACATCTTTGCATTCGATTACATGGAACAAACAATAGGATGTATCATAAGACCACTTTTGTACGAAATATTTTTTCCCATGAAAATCCAAAAATCTCTCCAGGTCGGGACCTGCAGAAATTTCCAAATTTTGACAAAGTACAATATTTCCTAAAACTTGTTTATACATTTGTATATACATTTTTGCAATCGATTACATGTAACAAACAATAGGATGTATCATAAGACCACTTTTGAACGAAATATTTTTTTCCATCAAAATCCAAAAATCTCTCCAGGTCGGGACCTGCAGAAATTTCCAAATTTTGACAAAGTACAATATTTCCTAAAATTTTTTTATATACATTTTTGCATTCGATTACATGGAACAAACAATAGGATGTATCATAAGACCACTTTTGAACGAAATATTTTTTTCCATGAAAATCGAAAAATCTCTCCAGGTCGGGACCTGCAGAAATTTCCAAATTTTGACAAAGTACAAAATTTCCTAAAACTTGTTTATATATACATTTTTGCATTCGATTACATGGAACAAACAATAGGATGTATCATAAGACCACTTTTGAACGAAATATTTTTTTCCATGAAAATCCAAAAATCTCTGCAGAAATTTCCAAATTTTGACAAAGTACAAAATTTCCTAAAACTTGTTTATATATACAATTTTGCATTCGATTACATGGAACAAACAATAGGATGTATCATAAGACCACTTTTGAACGAAATATTTTTTTCCATGAAAATCGAAAAATCTCTCCAGGTCGGGACCTGCAGAAATTTCCAAATTTTGACAAAGTACAAAATTTCCTAAAACTTGTTTATATATACATTTCTGCATTCGATTACATGGAACAAACATTAGGATGTATCATAAGACCACTTTTGAACGAAATATTTTTTTCCATGAAAATCGAAAAATCTCTCCAGGTCGGGACCTGCAGAAATTTCCAAATTTTGACAAAGTACAAAATTTCCTAAAACTTGTTTATATATACATTTTTGCATTCGATTACATGGAACAAACAATAGGATGTATCATAAGACCACTTTGAACGAAATATTTTTTTCCATGAAAATCCAAAAATCTCTCCAGGTCGGGACCTGCAGAAATTTCCAAATTTTGACAAAGTACAATATTTCCTAAAACTTGTTTATACATTTGTATATACATTTTTGCAATCGATTACATGTAACAAACAATAGGATGTGTCATAAGACCACTTTTGAACGAAATATTTTTTTCCATGAAAATCCAAAAATCTCTCCAGGTCGGGACCTGCAGAAATTTCCAAATTTTGACAAAGTACAATATTTCCTAAAACTTGTTTATACATTTGTATATACATTTTTGCAATCGATTACATGTAACAAACAATAGGATGTATCATAAGACCACTTTTGAACGAAATATTTTTTTCCATCAAAATCCAAATATCTCTCCAGGTCGGGACCTGCAGAAATTTCCAAATTTTGACAAAGTACAAAATTTCCTAAAACTTGTTTATATATACATTTTTGCATTCGATTACATGGAACAAACAATAGGATGTATCATAAGACCACTTTTGAACGAAATATTTTTTTCCATGAAAATCGAAAAATCTCTCCAGGTCGGGACCTGCAGAAATTTCCAAATTTTGACAAAGTACAAAATTTCTTAAAACTTGTTTATATATACATTTATGCATTCGATTACATGGAACAAACATTAGGATATATCATAAGACCACTTTTGAACGAAATATTTTTTTCCATGAAAATCGAAAAATCTCTCCAGGTCGGGACCTGCAGAAATTTCCAAATTTTGACAAAGTACAAAATTTCCTAAAACTTGTTTATATATACATTTTTGCATTCGATTACATGGAACAAACAATAGGATGTATCATAAGACCACTTTGAACGAAATATTTTTTTCCATGAAAATCCAAAAATCTCTCCAGGTCGGGACCTGCAGAAATTTCCAAATTTTGACAAAGTACAATATTTCCTAAAACTTGTTTATACATTTGTATATACATTTTTGCAATCGATTACATGTAACAAACAATAGGATGTATCATAAGACCACTTTTGAACGAAATATTTTTTTCCATCAAAATCCAAAAATCTCTCCAGGTCGGGACCTGCAGAAATTTCCAAATTTTGACAAAGTACAATATTTCCTAAAACTTGTTTATATATACATTTTTGCATTCGATTACATGGAACAAACAATAGGATGTATCATAAGACCACTTTTGAACGAAATATTTTTTTCCATCAAAATCCAAAAATCTCTCCAGGTCGGGACCTGCAGAAATTTCCAAATTTTGACAAAGTACAAAATTTCCTAAAACTTGTTTATATATACATTTTTGCATTCGATTACATGGAACAAACAATAGGATGTATCATAAGACCACTTTTGAACGAAATATTTTTTTCCATGAAAATCGAAAAATCTCTCCAGGTCGGGACCTGCAGAAATTTCCAAATTTTGACAAAGTACAAAATTTCCTAAAACTTGTTTATATATACATCTTTGCATTCGATTACATGGAACAAACAATAGGATGTATCATAAGACCACTTTTGAACAAAATATTTTTTCCATGAAAATCGAAAAATCTCTCCAGGTCGGGACCTGCAGAAATTTCCAAATTTTGACAAAGTACAAAATTTCCTAAAACTTGTTTATATATACATCTTTGCATTCGATTACATGGAACAAACAATAGGATGTATCATAAGACCACTTTTGAACGAAATATTTTTTCCCATGAAAATCGAAAAATCTCTCCAGGTCGGGACCTGCAGAAATTTCCAAATTTTGACAAAGTACAATATTTCCTAAAACTTTTTATATATACATTTTTGCATTCGATTACATGGAACAAACAATAGCATGTATCATAAGACCACTTTTGAACGAAATATTTTTTTCCATGAAAATCGAAAAATCTCTCTAGGTCGGGACCTGCAGAAATTTCCAAATTTTGACAAAGTACAAAATTTCCTAAAACTTGTTTATATATACATTTTTTGCATTCGATTACATGGAACAAACAATAGGATGTATCATAAGACCACTTTTGAACGAAATATTTTTTTCCATGAAAATCCAAAAATCTCTGCAGAAATTTCCAAATTTTGACAAAGTACAAAATTTCCTAAAACTTGTTTATATATACAATTTTGCATTCGATTACATGGAACAAACAATAGGATGTATCATAAGACCACTTTTGAACGAAATATTTTTTTCCATGAAAATCGAAAAATCTCTCCAGGTCGGGACCTGCAGAAATTTCCAAATTTTGACAAAGTACAAAATTTCCTAAAACTTGTTTATATATACATTTCTGCATTCGATTACATGGAACAAACATTAGGATGTATCATAAGACCACTTTTGAACGAAATATTTTTTTCCATGAAAATCGAAAAATCTCTCCAGGTCGGGACCTGCAGAAATTTCCAAATTTTGACAAAGTACAAAATTTCCTAAAACTTGTTTATATATACATTTTTGCATTCGATTACATGGAACAAACAATAGGATGTATCATAAGACCACTTTGAACGAAATATTTTTTTCCATGAAAATCCAAAAATCTCTCCAGGTCGGGACCTGCAGAAATTTCCAAATTTTGACAAAGTACAATATTTCCTAAAACTTGTTTATACATTTGTATATACATTTTTGCAATCGATTACATGTAACAAACAATAGGATGTATCATAAGACCACTTTTGAACGAAATAT
Source organism: Lutraria lutraria (assembly GCA_964023205.1). Classification (NCBI taxonomy): domain Eukaryota; kingdom Metazoa; phylum Mollusca; class Bivalvia; order Venerida; family Mactridae; genus Lutraria; species Lutraria lutraria. The sequence continues at coordinate 26,581,260 of OZ026848.1, read as the reverse complement.
TTTTTTCCATGAAAATCGAAAAATCTCTCCAGGTCGGGACCTGCAGAAATTTCCAAATTTTGACAAAGTACAATATTTCCTAAAACTTGTTTATACATTTGTATATACATTTTTGCAATCGATTACATGTAACAAACAATAGGATGTATCATAAGACCACTTTTGAACGAAATATTTTTTTCCATCAAAATCCAAAAATCTCTCCAGGTCGGGACCTGCAGAAATTTCCAAATTTTGACAAAGTACAATATTTCCTAAAACTTGTTTATATATACATTTTTGCATTCGATTACATGGAACAAACAATAGGATGTATCATAAGACCACTTTTGAACGAAATATTTTTTTCCATGAAAATCGAAAAATCTCTCCAGGTCGGGACCTGCAGAAATTTCCAAATTTTGACAAAGTACAAAATTTCCTAAAACTTGTTTATATATACATTTTTGCATTCGATTACATGGAACAAACAATAGGATGTATCATAAGACCACTTTTGAACGAAATATTTTTTTCCATGAAAATCCAAAAATCTCTCCAGGTCGGGACCTGCAGAAATTTCCAAATTTTGACAAAGTACAATATTTCCTAAAACTTGTTTATACCTTTGTATATACATTTTTGCAATCGATTACATGTAACAAACAATAGGAAGTATCATAAGACCACTTTTGAACGAAATATTTTTTTCCATCAAAATCCAAAAATCTCTCCAGGTCGGGACCTGCAGAAATTTCCAAATTTTGACAAAGTACAATATTTCCTAAAACTTGTTTATATATACATCTTTGCATTCGATTACATGGAACAAACAATAGGATGTATCATAAGACCACTTTTGTACGAAATATTTTTTCCCATGAAAATCCAAAAATCTCTCCAGGTCGGGACCTGCAGAAATTTCCAAATTTTGACAAAGTACAATATTTCCTAAAACTTGTTTATACATTTGTATATACATTTTTGCAATCGATTACATGTAACAAACAATAGGATGTATCATAAGACCACTTTTGAACGAAATATTTTTTTCCATGAAAATCGAAAAATCTCTCCAGGTCGGGACCTGCAGAAATTTCCAAATTTTGACAAAGTACAAAATTTCCTAAAACTTGTTTATATATACATTTTTGCATTCGATTACATGGAACAAACAATAGGATGTATCATAAGACCACTTTGAACGAAATATTTTTTTCCATGAAAATCCAAAAATCTCTCCAGGTCGGGACCTGCAGAAATTTCCAAATTTTGACAAAGTACAATATTTCCTAAAACTTGTTTATACATTTGTATATACATTTTTGCAATCGATTACATGTAACAAACAATAGGATGTATCATAAGACCACTTTTGAACGAAATATTTTTTTCCATCAAAATCCAAAAATCTCTCCAGGTCGGGACCTGCAGAAATTTCCAAATTTTGACAAAGTACAATATTTCCTAAAACTTGTTTATATATACATTTTTGCATTCGATTACATGGAACAAACAATAGGATGTATCATAAGACCACTTTTGAACGAAATATTTTTTTCCATGAAAATCGAAAAATCTCTCCAGGTCGGGACCTGCAGAAATTTCCAAATTTTGACAAAGTACAAAATTTCCTAAAACTTGTTTATATATACATTTTTGCATTCGATTACATGGAACAAACAATAGGATGTATCATAAGACCACTTTTGAACGAAATATTTTTTTCCATGAAAATCCAAAAATCTCTCCAGGTCGGGACCTGCAGAAATTTCCAAATTTTGACAAAGTACAATATTTCCTAAAACTTGTTTATACCTTTGTATATACATTTTTGCAATCGATTACATGTAACAAACAATAGGAAGTATCATAAGACCACTTTTGAACGAAATATTTTTTTCCATCAAAATCCAAAAATCTCTCCAGGTCGGGACCTGCAGAAATTTCCAAATTTTGACAAAGTACAATATTTCCTAAAACTTGTTTATATATACATCTTTGCATTCGATTACATGGAACAAACAATAGGATGTATCATAAGACCACTTTTGTACGAAATATTTTTTCCCATGAAAATCCAAAAATCTCTCCAGGTCGGGACCTGCAGGAATTTCCAAATTTTGACAAAGTACAATATTTCCTAAAACTTGTTTATACATTTGTATATACATTTTTGCAATCGATTACATGTAACAAACAATAGGATGTATCATAAGACCACTTTTGAACGAAATATTTTTTTCCATCAAAATCCAAAAATCTCTCCAGGTCGGGACCTGCAGAAATTTCCAAATTTTGACAAAGTACAAAATTTCCTAAAACTTGTTTATATATACATCTTTGCATTCGATTACATGGAACAAACAATAGGATGTATCAGAAGACCACTTTTGAACGAAATATTGTTTTCCATGAAAATCGAAAAATCTCTCCAGGTCGGGACCTGCAGAAATTTCCAAATTTTGACAAAGTACAATATTTCCTAAAACTTGTTTATACATTTGTATATACATTTTTGCAATCGATTACATGTAACAAACAATAGGAAGTATCATAAGACCACTTTTGAACGAAATATTTTTTTCCATCAAAATCCAAAAATCTCTCCAGGTCGGGACCTGCAGAAATTTCCAAATTTTGACAAAGTACAATATTTCCTAAAACTTGTTTATATATACATCTTTGCATTCGATTACATGGAACAAACAATAGGATGTATCATAAGACCACTTTTGTTCGAAATATTTTTTCCCATGAAAATCCAAAAATCTCTCCAGGTCGGGACCTGCAGAAATTTCCAAATTTTGACAAAGTACAATATTTCCTAAAACTTGTTTATACATTTGTATATACATTTTTGCAATCGATTACATGTAACAAACAATAGGATGTATGATAAGACCACTTTTGAACGAAATATTTTTTTCCATCAAAATCCAAAAATCTCTCCAGGTCGGGACCTGCAGAAATTTCCAAATTTTGACAAAGTACAATATTTCCTAAAACTTTTTATATATACATTTTTGCATTCGATTACATGGAACAAACAATAGGATGTATCATAAGACCACTTTTGAACGAAATATTTTTTTCCATGAAAATCGAAAAATCTCTCCAGGTCGGGACCTGCAGAAATTTCCAAATTTTGACAAAGTACAAAATTTCCTAAAACTTGTTTATATATACATTTTTGCATTCGATTACATGGAACAAACAATAGGATGTATCATAAGACCACTTTTGAACGAAATATTTTTTTCCATGAAAATCCAAAAATCTCTGCAGAAATTTCCAAATTTTGACAAAGTACAAAATTTCCTAAAACTTGTTTATATATACAATTTTGCATTCGATTACATGGAACAAACAATAGGATGTATCATAAGACCACTTTTGAACGAAATATTTTTTTCCATGAAAATCGAAAAATCTCTCCAGGTCGGGACCTGCAGAAATTTCCAAATTTTGACAAAGTACAAAATTTCCTAAAACTTGTTTATATATACATTTCTGAATTCGATTACATGGAACAAACATTAGGATGTATCATAAGACCACTTTTGAACGAAATATTTTTTTCCATGAAAATCGAAAAATCTCTCCAGGTCGGGACCTGCAGAAATTTCCAAATTTTGACAGAGTACAAAATTTCCTAAAACTTGTTTATATATACATTTTTGCATTCGATTACATGGAACAAACAATAGGATGTATCATAAGACCACTTTGAACGAAATATTTTTTTCCATGAAAATCCAAAAATCTCTCCAGGTCGGGACCTGCAGAAATTTCCAAATTTTGACAAAGTACAATATTTCCTAAAACTTGTTTATACATTTGTATATACATTTTTGCAATCGATTACATGTAACAAACAATAGGATGTATCATAAGACCACTTTTGAACGAAATATTTTTTCCATGAAAATCCAAAAATCTCTCCAGGTCGGGACCTGCAGAAATTTCCAAATTTTGACAAAGTACAATATTTCCTAAAACTTGTTTATACATTTGTATATACATTTTTGCAATCGATTACATGTAACAAACAATAGGATGTATCATAAGACCACTTTTGAACGAAATATTTTTTTCCATCAAAATCCAAAAATCTCTCCAGGTCGGGACCTGCAGAAATTTCCAAATTTTGACAAAGTACAAAATTTCCTAAAACTTGTTTATATATACATTTTTGCATTCGATTACATGGAACAAACAATAGGATGTATCATAAGACCACTTTTGAACGAAATATTTTTTTCCATGAAAATCCAAAAATCTCTGCAGAAATTTCCAAATTTTGACAAAGTACAAAATTTCCTAAAACTTGTTTATATATACAATTTTGCATTCGATTACATGGAACAAACAATAGGATGTATCATAAGACCACTTTTGAACGAAATATTTTTTTCCATGAAAATCGAAAAATCTCTCCAGGTCGGGACCTGCAGAAATTTCCAAATTTTGACAAAGTACAAAATTTCCTAAAACTTGTTTATATATACATTTCTGCATTCGATTACATGGAACAAACATTAGGATGTATCATAAGACCACTTTTGAACGAAATATTTTTTTCCATGAAAATCGAAAAATCTCTCCAGGTCGGGACCTGCAGAAATTTCCAAATTTTGACAAAGTACAAAATTTCCTAAAACTTGTTTATATATACATTTTTGCATTCGATTACATGGAACAAACAATAGGATGTATCATAAGACCACTTTTGAACGAAATATTTTTTTCCATGAAAATCCAAAAATCTCTCCAGGTCGGGACCTGCAGAAATTTCCAAATTTTGACAAAGTACAATATTTCCTAAAACTTGTTTATACATTTGTATATACATTTTTGCAATCGATTACATGTAACAAACAATAGGATGTATCATAAGACCACTTTTGAACGAAATATTTTTTTCCATCAAAATCCAAAAATCTCTCCAGGTCGGGACCTGCAGAAATTTCCAAATTTTGACAAAGTACAATATTTCCTAAAACTTGTTTATATATACATTTTTGCATTCGATTACATGGAACAAACAATAGGATGTATCATAAGACCACTTTTGAACGAAATATTTTTTTCCATGAAAATCCAAAAATCTCTGCAGAAATTTCCAAATTTTGACAAAGTACAAAATTTCCTAAAACTTGTTTATATATACAATTTTGCATTCGATTACATGGAACAAACAATAGGATGTATCATAAGACCACTTTTGAACGAAATATTTTTTTCCATCAAAATCGAAAAATCTCTCCAGGTCGGGACCTGCAGAAATTTCCAAATTTTGACAAAGTACAAAATTTCCTAAAACTTGTTTATATATACATTTCTGCATTCGATTACATGGAACAAACATTAGGATGTATCATAAGACCACTTTTGAACGAAATATTTTTTTCCATGAAAATCGAAAAATCTCTCCAGGTCGGGACCTGCAGAAATTTCCAAATTTTGACAAAGTACAAAATTTCCTAAAACTTGTTTATATATACATTTTTGCATTCGATTACATGGAACAAACAATAGGATGTATCATAAGACCACTTTGAACGAAATATTTTTTTCCATGAAAATCCAAAAATCTCTCCAGGTCGGGACCTGCAGAAATTTCCAAATTTTGACAAAGTACAATATTTCCTAAAACTTGTTTATACATTTGTATATACATTTTTGCAATCGATTACATGTAACAAACAATAGGATGTATCATAAGACCACTTTTGAACGAAATATTTTTTTCCATCAAAATCCAAAAATCTCTCCAGGTCGGGACCTGCAGAAATTTCCAAATTTTGACAAAGTACAATATTTCCTAAAACTTGTTTATACATTTGTATATACATTTTTGCAATCGATTACATGTAACAAACAATAGGATGTATCATAAGACCACTTTTGAACGAAATATTTTTTTCCATCAAAATCCAAAAATCTCTCCAGGTCGGGACCTGCAGAAATTTCCAAATTTTGACAAAGTACAATATTTCCTAAAACTTGTTTATATATACATTTTTGCATTCGATTACATGGAACAAACAATAGGATGTATCATAAGACCACTTTTGAACGAAATACTTTTTTCCATGAAAATCCAAAAATCTCTCCAGGTCGGGACCTGCAGAAATTTCCAAATTTTGACAAAGTACAAAATTTCCTAAAACTTGTTTATATATACATTTTTGCATTCGATTACATGGAACAAACAATAGGATGTATCATTAGACCACTTTTGAACGAAATATTTTTTTCCATGAAAATCCAAAAATCTCTCCAGGTCGGGACCTGCAGAAATTTCCAAGTTTTGACAAAGTACAATATTTCCTAAAACTTGTTTATACATTTGTATATACATTTTTGCAATCGATTACATGTAACAAACAATAGGAAGTATCATAAGACCACTTTTGAACGAAATATTTTTTTCCATCAAAATCCAAAAATCTCTCCAGGTCGGGACCTGCAGAAATTTCCAAATTTTGACAAAGTACAAAATTTCCTAAAACTTGTTTATATATACATTTTTGCATTCGATTACATGGAACAAACAATAGGATGTATCATAAGACCACTTTGAACGAAATATTTTTTTCCATGAAAATCCAAAAATCTCTCCAGGTCGGGACCTGCAGAAATTTCCAAATTTTGACAAAGTACAATATTTCCTAAAACTTGTTTATACATTTGTATATACATTTTTGCAATCGATTACATGTAACAAACAATAGGATGTATCATAAGACCACTTTTGAACGAAATATTTTTTTCCATGAAAATCCAAAAATCTCTCCAGGTCGGGACCTGCAGAAATTTCCAAATTTTGACAAAGTACAATATTTCCTAAAACTTGTTTATACATTTGTATATACATTTTTGCAATCGATTACATGTAACAAACAATAGGATGTATCATAAGACCACTTTTGAACGAAATATTTTTTTCCATCAAAATCCAAAAATCTCTCCAGGTCGGGACCTGCAGAAATTTCCAAATTTTGACAAAGTACAATATTTCCTAAAACTTGTTTATATATACATTTTTGCATTCGATTACATGGAACAAACAATAGGATGTATCATAAGACCACTTTTGAACGAAATATTTTTTTCCATGAAAATCCAAAAATCTCTCCAGGTCGGGACCTGCAGAAATTTCCAAATTTTGACAAAGTACAATATTTCCTAAAACTTGTTTATACATTTGTATATACATTTTTGCAATCGATTACATGTAACAAACAATAGGATGTATCATAAGACCACTTTTGAACGAAATATTTTTTTCCATCAAAATCCAAAAATCTCTCCAGGTCGGGACCTGCAGAAATTTCCAAATTTTGACAAAGTACAATATTTCCTAAAACTTGTTTATATATACATTTTTGCATTCGATTACATGGAACAAACAATAGGATGTATCATAAGACCACTTTTGAACGAAATATTTTTTTCCATGAAAATCCAAAAATCTCTGCAGAAATTTCCAAATTTTGACAAAGTACAAAATTTCCTAAAACTTGTTTATATATACAATTTTGCATTCGATTACATGGAACAAACAATAGGATGTATCATAAGACCACTTTTGAACGAAATATTTTTTTCCATGAAAATCGAAAAATCTCTCCAGGTCGGGACCTGCAGAAATTTCCAAATTTTGACAAAGTACAAAATTTCCTAAAACTTGTTTATATATACATTTCGGCATTCGATTACATGGAACAAACATTAGGATGTATCATAAGACCACTTTTGAACGAAATATTTTTTTCCATCAAAATCCAAAAATCTCTCCAGGTCGGGACCTGCAGAAATTTCCAAATTTTGACAAAGTACAAAATTTCCTAAAACTTGTTTATATATACATTTTTGCATTCGATTACATGGAACAAACAATAGGATGTATCATAAGACCACTTTGAACGAAATATTTTTTTCCATGAAAATCCAAAAATCTCTCCAGGTCGGGACCTGCAGAAATTTCCAAATTTTGACAAAGTACAATATTTCCTAAAACTTGTTTATACATTTGTATATACATTTTTGCAATCGATTACATGTAACAAACAATAGGATGTATCATAAGACCACTTTTGAACGAAATATTTTTTTCCATGAAAATCCAAAAATCTCTCCAGGTCGGGACCTGCAGAAATTTCCAAATTTTGACAAAGTACAATATTTCCTAAAACTTGTTTATACATTTGTATATACATTTTTGCAATCGATTACATGTAAGAAACAATAGGATGTATCATAAGACCACTTTTGAACGAAATATTTTTTTCCATCAAAATCCAAAAATCTCTCCAGGTCGGGACCTGCAGAAATTTCCAAATTTTGACAAAGTACAATATTTCCTAAAACTTGTTTATATATACATTTTTGCATTCGATTACATGGAACAAACAATAGGATGTATCATAAGACCACTTTTGAACGAAATATTTTTTTCCATGAAAATCCAAAAATCTCTCCAGGTCGGGACCTGCAGAAATTTCCAAATTTTGACAAAGTACAAAATTTCCTAAAACTTGTTTATATATACATTTTTGCATTCGATTACATGGAACAAACAATAGGATGTATCATAAGACCACTTTTGAACGAAATATTTTTTTCCATGAAAATCCAAAAATCTCTGCAGAAATTTCCAAATTTTGACAAAGTACAAAATTTCCTAAAACTTGTTTATATATACAATTTTGCATTCGATTACATGGAACAAACAATAGGATGTATCATAAGACCACTTTTGAACGAAATATTTTTTTCCATGAAAATCGAAAAATCTCTCCAGGTCGGGACCTGCAGAAATTTCCAAATTTTGACAAAGTACAAAATTTCCTAAAACTTGTTTATATATACATTTCTGCATTCGATTACATGGAACAAACATTAGGATGTATCATAAGACCACTTTTGAACGAAATATTTTTTTCCATGAAAATCGAAAAATCTCTCCAGGTCGGGACCTGCAGAAATTTCCAAATTTTGACAAAGTACAAAATTTCCTAAAACTTGTTTATATATACATTTTTGCATTCGATTACATGGAACAAACAATAGGATGTATCATAAGACCACTTTTGAACGAAATATTTTTTTCCATGAAAATCCAAAAATCTCTCCAGGTCGGGACCTGCAGAAATTTCCAAATTTTGACAAAGTACAATATTTCCTAAAACTTGTTTATACATTTGTATATACATTTTTGCAATCGATTACATGTAACAAACAATAGGATGTATCATAAGACCACTTTTGAACGAAATATTTTTTTCCATCAAAATCCAAAAATCTCTCCAGGTCGGGACCTGCAGAAATTTCCAAATTTTGACAAAGTACAATATTTCCTAAAACTTGTTTATATATACATTTTTGCATTCGATTACATGGAACAAACAATAGGATGTATCATAAGACCACTTTTGAACGAAATATTTTTTTCCATGAAAATCCAAAAATCTCTGCAGAAATTTCCAAATTTTGACAAAGTACAAAATTTCCTAAAACTTGTTTATATATACAATTTTGCATTCGATTACATGGAACAAACAATAGGATGTATCATAAGACCACTTTTGAACGAAATATTTTTTTCCATGAAAATCGAAAAATCTCTCCAGGTCGGGACCTGCAGAAATTTCCAAATTTTGACAAAGTACAAAATTTCCTAAAACTTGTTTATATATACATTTCTGCATTCGATTACATGGAACAAACATTAGGATGTATCATAAGACCACTTTTGAACGAAATATTTTTTTCCATGAAAATCGAAAAATCTCTCCAGGTCGGGACCTGCAGAAATTTCCAAATTTTGACAAAGTACAAAATTTCCTAAAACTTGTTTATATATACATTTTTGCATTCGATTACATGGAACAAACAATAGGATGTATCATAAGACCACTTTGAACGAAATATTTTTTTCCATGAAAATCCAAAAATCTCTCCAGGTCGGGACCTGCAGAAATTTCCAAATTTTGACAAAGTACAATATTTCCTAAAACTTGTTTATACATTTGTATATACATTTTTGCAATCGATTACATGTAACAAACAATAGGATGTATCATAAAGACCACTTTTGAACGAAATATTTTTTTCCATCAAAATCCAAAAATCTCTCCAGGTCGGGACCTGCAGAAATTTCCAAATTTTGACAAAGTACAATATTTCCTAAAACTTGTTTATACATTTGTATATACATTTTTGCAATCGATTACATGTAACAAACAATAGGATGTATCATAAGACCACTTTTGAACGAAATATTTTTTTCCATCAAAATCCAAAAATCTCTCCAGGTCGGGACCTGCAGAAATTTCCAAATTTTGACAAAGTACAATATTTCCTAAAACTTGTTTATATATACATTTTTGCATTCGATTACATGGAACAAACAATAGGATGTATCATAAGACCACTTTTGAACGAAATATTTTTTTCCATGAAAATCCAAAAATCTCTCCAGGTCGGGACCTGCAGAAATTTCCAAATTTTGACAAAGTACAAAATTTCCTAAAACTTGTTTATATATACATTTTTGCATTCGATTACATGGAACAAACAATAGGATGTATCATTAGACCACTTTTGAACGAAATATTTTTTTCCATGAAAATCCAAAAATCTCTCCAGGTCGGGACCTGCAGAAATTTCCAAGTTTTGACAAAGTACAATATTTCCTAAAACTTGTTTATACATTTGTATATACATTTTTGCAATCGATTACATGTAACAAACAATAGGAAGTATCATAAGACCACTTTTGAACGAAATATTTTTTTCCATCAAAATCCAAAAATCTCTCCAGGTCGGGACCTGCAGAAATTTCCAAATTTTGACAAAGTACAAAATTTCCTAAAACTTGTTTATATATACATTTTTGCATTCGATTACATGGAACAAACAATAGGATGTATCATAAGACCACTTTGAACGAAATATTCTTTTCCATGAAAATCCAAAAATCTCTCCAGGTCGGGACCTGCAGAAATTTCCAAATTTTGACAAAGTACAATATTTCCTAAAACTTGTTTATACATTTGTATATACATTTTTGCAATCGATTACATGTAACAAACAATAGGATGTATCATAAGACCACTTTTGAACGAAATATTTTTTTCCATGAAAATCCAAAAATCTCTCCAGGTCGGGACCTGCAGAAATTTCCAAATTTTGACAAAGTACAATATTTCCTAAAACTTGTTTATACATTTGTATATACATTTTTGCAATCGATTACATGTAACAAACAATAGGATGTATCATAAGACCACTTTTGAACGAAATATTTTTTTCCATCAAAATCCAAAAATCTCTCCAGGTCGGGACCTGCAGAAATTTCCAAATTTTGACAAAGTACAATATTTCCTAAAACTTGTTTATATATACATTTTTGCATTCGATTACATGGAACAAACAATAGGATGTATCATAAGACCACTTTTGAACGAAATATTTTTTTCCATGAAAATCCAAAAATCTCTGCAGAAATTTCCAAATTTTGACAAAGTACAAAATTTCCTAAAACTTGTTTATATATACAATTTTGCATTCGATTACATGGAACAAACAATAGGATGTATCATAAGACCACTTTTGAACGAAATATTTTTTTCCATGAAAATCGAAAAATCTCTCCAGGTCGGGACCTGCAGAAATTTCCAAATTTTGACAAAGTACAAAATTTCCTAAAACTTGTTTATATATACATTTCGGCATTCGATTACATGGAACAAACATTAGGATGTATCATAAGACCACTTTTGAACGAAATATTTTTTTCCATCAAAATCCAAAAATCTCTCCAGGTCGGGACCTGCAGAAATTTCCAAATTTTGACAAAGTACAAAATTTCCTAAAACTTGTTTATATATACATTTTTGCATTCGATTACATGGAACAAACAATAGGATGTATCATAAGACCACTTTGAACGAAATATTTTTTTCCATGAAAATCCAAAAATCTCTCCAGGTCGGGACCTGCAGAAATTTCCAAATTTTGACAAAGTACAATATTTCCTAAAACTTGTTTATACATTTGTATATACATTTTTGCAATCGATTACATGTAACAAACAATAGGATGTATCATAAGACCACTTTTGAACGAAATATTTTTTTCCATGAAAATCCAAAAATCTCTCCAGGTCGGGACCTGCAGAAATTTCCAAATTTTGACAAAGTACAATATTTCCTAAAACTTGTTTATACATTTGTATATACATTTTTGCAATCGATTACATGTAACAAACAATAGGATGTATCATAAGACCACTTTTGAACGAAATATTTTTTTCCATCAAAATCCAAAAATCTCTCCAGGTCGGGACCTGCAGAAATTTCCAAATTTTGACAAAGTACAATATTTCCTAAAACTTGTTTATATATACATTTTTGCATTCGATTACATGGAACAAACAATAGGATGTATCATAAGACCACTTTTGAACGAAATATTTTTTTCCATGAAAATCCAAAAATCTCTCCAGGTCGGGACCTGCAGAAATTTCCAAATTTTGACAAAGTACAAAATTTCCTAAAACTTGTTTATATATACATTTTTGCATTCGATTACATGGAACAAACAATAGGATGTATCATAAGACCACTTTTGAACGAAATATTTTTTTCCATGAAAATCGAAAAATCTCTCCAGGTCGGGACCTGCAGAAATTTCCAAATTTTGACAAAGTACAATATTTCCTAAAACTTGTTTATACATTTGTATATACATTTTTGCAATCGATTACATGTAACAAACAATAGGAAGTATCATAAGACCACTTTTGAACGAAATATTTTTTTCCATCAAAATCCAAAAATCTCTCCAGGTCGGGACCTGCAGAAATTTCCAAATTTTGACAAAGTACAAAATTTCCTAAAACTTGTTTATATATACATTTCTGCATTCGATTACATGGAACAAACATTAGGATGTATCATAAGACCACTTTTGAACGAAATATTTTTTTCCATGAAAATCGAAAAATCTCTCCAGGTCGGGACCTGCAGAAATTTCCAAATTTTGACAAAGTACAAAATTTCCTAAAACTTGTTTATATATACATTTTTGCATTCGATTACATGGAACAAACAATAGGATGTATCATAAGACCACTTTGAACGAAATATTTTTTTCCATGAAAATCCAAAAATCTCTCCAGGTCGGGACCTGCAGAAATTTCCAAATTTTGACAAAGTACAATATTTCCTAAAACTTGTTTATACATTTGTATATACATTTTTGCAATCGATTACATGTAACAAACAATAGGATGTATCATAAGACCACTTTTGAACGAAATATTTTTTTCCATGAAAATCCAAAAATCTCTCCAGGTCGGGACCTGCAGAAATTTCCAAATTTTGACAAAGTACAATATTTCCTAAAACTTGTTTATACATTTGTATATACATTTTTGCAATCGATTACATGTAAGAAACAATAGGATGTATCATAAGACCACTTTTGAACGAAATATTTTTTTCCATCAAAATCCAAAAATCTCTCCAGGTCGGGACCTGCAGAAATTTCCAAATTTTGACAAAGTACAAAATTTCCTAAAACTTGTTTATATATACATTTTTGCATTCGATTACATGGAACAAACAATAGGATGTATCATAAGACCACTTTGAACGAAATATTTTTTTCCATGAAAATCCAAAAATCTCTCCAGGTCGGGACCTGCAGAAATTTCCAAATTTTGACAAAGTACAATATTTCCTAAAACTTGTTTATACATTTGTATATACATTTTTGCAATCGATTACATGTAACAAACAATAGGATGTATCATAAGACCACTTTTGAACGAAATATTTTTTTCCATGAAAATCCAAAAATCTCTCCAGGTCGGGACCTGCAGAAATTTCCAAATTTTGACAAAGTACAATATTTCCTAAAACTTGTTTATACATTTGTATATACATTTTTGCAATCGATTACATGTAACAAACAATAGGATGTATCATAAGACCACTTTTGAACGAAATATTTTTTTCCATGAAAATCCAAAAATCTCTCCAGGTCGGGACCTGCAGAAATTTCCAAATTTTGACAAAGTACAAAATTTCCTAAAACTTGTTTATATATACATTTTTGCATTCGATTACATGGAACAAACAATAGGATGTATCATAAGACCACTTTGAACGAAATATTTTTTTCCATGAAAATCCAAAAATCTCTCCAGGTCGGGACCTGCAGAAATTTCCAAATTTTGACAAAGTACAATATTTCCTAAAACTTGTTTATACATTTGTATATACATTTTTGCAATCGATTACATGTAACAAACAATAGGATGTATCATAAGACCACTTTTGAACGAAATATTTTTTTCCATGAAAATCCAAAAATCTCTCCAGGTCGGGACCTGCAGAAATTTCCAAATTTTGACAAAGTACAATATTTCCTAAAACTTGTTTATACATTTGTATATACATTTTTGCAATCGATTACATGTAACAAACAATATGATGTATCATAAGACCACTTTTGAACGAAATATTTTTTTCCATCAAAATCCAAAAATCTCTCCAGGTCGGGACCTGCAGAAATTTCCAAATTTTGACAAAGTACAATATTTCCTAAAACTTGTTTATATATACATTTTTGCATTCGATTACATGGAACAAACAATAGGATGTATCATAAGACCACTTTTGAACGAAATATTTTTTTCCATGAAAATCCAAAAATCTCTCCAGGTCGGGACCTGCAGAAATTTCCAAATTTTGACAAAGTACAAAATTTCCTAAAACTTGTTTATATATACATTTTTGCATTCGATTACATGGAACAAACAATAGGATGTATCATAAGACCACTTTTGAACGAAATATTTTTTTCCATGAAAATCGAAAAATCTCTCCAGGTCGGGACCTGCAGAAATTTCCAAATTTTGACAAAGTACAATATTTCCTAAAACTTGTTTATACATTTGTATATACATTTTTGCAATCGATTACATGTAACAAACAATAGGAAGTATCATAAGACCACTTTTGAACGAAATATTTTTTTCCATCAAAATCCAAAAATCTCTCCAGGTCGGGACCTGCAGAAATTTCCAAATTTTGACAAAGTACAAAATTTCCTAAAACTTGTTTATATATACATTTCTGCATTCGATTACATGGAACAAACATTAGGATGTATCATAAGACCACTTTTGAACGAAATATTTTTTTCCATGAAAATCGAAAAATCTCTCCAGGTCGGGACCTGCAGAAATTTCCAAATTTTGACAAAGTACAAAATTTCCTAAAACTTGTTTATATATACATTTTTGCATTCGATTACATGGAACAAACAATAGGATGTATCATAAGAC